>JAVTVY010054506.1:0-28551 GCA_036873755.1 Hanleya hanleyi | reverse complement strand
CGCATGCGCGGTGGACCAAGGGTATGGAAATAGACGTTTTTGGATCTAGGGGAGCCCCTAATGGGCCGATGAAGTTGTATGAGGTATCAATAGGAAGCCTATGTGAAGGGGCATCCAGTCCTGGGTGGGTGCATGTAAAATATTTCCTGAAAAAAAACGGAACACGGGAAAATGCCTATATGGGGTATGGGGGGTATATAGGTCGCCGGGCTTAACGGGGCTTGCCTATCAATAGAGTTATCTCCCCCTAGTTCCAGGGTGGGTGTATGTAACATTTTTCCTGAAAAAATACGGAACACGGACTTTATCCTAAATTACGGGAAAATGCTTTTATGGGGTATGGGGGGTATAGGACCATCTTGGGAAACCTACTTCTCGACATTTGCGGTATAAGGGGTCTCGTTTTCTTATTCTCGTCAAGACAAACATGATACGAAGTGTCGCGGAGCGAATCGTTGAAATTTTTGAAAAAAGTTCATGGAGACCCATATAGTCCCATACTAGGGGTATAGCACCAATGGTTGCCCCACTGGGAAACCTACTTCTAGACATTTGCAGTATGGTTGTTTGGATTTGTTTTCTTAGTCTCGTCATTTAGAACACGATAGGAAGTGTCCCGGCACGAAACGGTGAAATTTTTGAAAAAAGTCACCGAGGCCTGGGTAGGCCCACCTGTCAACTTTTGACCAGGATATACATATCGATTGCTGGCTTCGTCTACGGTGAGTAAATTTTGTCCTGCCTCAGTTTACTGCCCACTTGGGTGTACCTCCATTTACGGAGGAAAATCTGACAAAAAAAAAACGAGCAGGTTGACAAAAAAACAAAAAACAAAAAACGAGCAGGTTGACTTTTTTTTGTCTTTTGGGTTGGTATCAGGCTGAGAACATGAGAATTTTTTAAATTAGAAATGGTTCTTACAGATTTTCTGCAAATTGAGTGGAATTTGACCATTTTTCGATATTTTAAGGGGTTTTCTAGAAAAAATGAAGCAAGCTTTGAGGGGAACGTTCGAGATTCATTTTTCTAAAACATAGCAGTGCTGTATCTTGAAATGATAGCTTAATCATGCTCTTTCAGAATATATATAGATATAAGTGATGTGGGTTGAAGATTTCACGACAATTGGCGGCCGAAAATCGAACCCATTGTCTATTCCTTGCCCAATAGAAAAATCTCTGGAGTACACCCTTAAAGGCATAATAGTGCGGGCTATGCATTATCTAAACGCAGACTCCAATACGGTACGAAGCTGTGTCATAACCCCAGATTGCTTAATTTTAACTACCTACAGTTGTAGTTGCATCTGAAGCGTTATTTTCGAAGTCAGGTGGAAAGAAGACCAGGAGTTCGATTGAAGAATGCCGAATGGAAGAATCTCTGGAGAGAACTCTAACGCCTTAACGCCT
Source organism: Hanleya hanleyi (assembly GCA_036873755.1). Classification (NCBI taxonomy): domain Eukaryota; kingdom Metazoa; phylum Mollusca; class Polyplacophora; order Lepidopleurida; family Hanleyidae; genus Hanleya; species Hanleya hanleyi. Next base: position 27,142 of record JAVTVY010054506.1, on the reverse strand, counting down.
ATCACAAAGTCTTAGCGCTTTATCTTAACGACCTAGCAGACAGATGAAAGAAAGAAATATCAACCCGTTCACAAATTTTCATACAGTTTATTCTCCACAATGTTACATCATATCTAAGCTGGGAGAGCTGCGTTGGATATGTTTACAATTTAAATATGCTCTTGTCCAATCAGAAGCCGCCATTTGGCGCTGCATCTGTCATATCAGTTCTTGCTCGTTAGATGCATTCTCGGCTGCTCTTGTCCAATCAGAAAAGTAGTAGGGAAAGGTTAAATCGATTCACATTTCACCCGGATGTAAAAATGACGTCACTTCCGATGGTAGGGCCATCTATACACTCTGGACGCGAGGGAGACAACTCGGACTAATGATGATCAAGGCATGTACTGACCTATCTAGGCTATAGTTCCCGCAACTTTTGACCTCGAATTCTTCCGCGGTGATGCGGTCTGGTGGTGATGCGGTCTGCCTCCGCGGACAGAAAGTAGTCCCATGGGTTGACTTCCAATGTTAATGTATACGGGGAATACCTAAATAGACGTTTTGTGACCTAGGTGGGTCCCTAGTGGACCGATTGGGTCGAGTGAGGTATCAAAGTGAAGCATTCGTCAAGGGGCATCTGATGGGCTGGATGTGGGATTGAAATATCGGCATTCTGCGCATGCGCGGTGGACAAAGTGTATGAAAATAGACGTTTTGGAGCTAGGCGAGCCACTAATGGTCCAATGGGGTCATATGAGGTATCAATGTGAAGCATTTATGAAGGGGCATCTGACTGGACTGGCGGCTCGGGCGTTGTCACCATTCTACGCATGCGCAGACAGGGAATTGTGGGAAAAGGGTATGGAAATAGACGTTTTGGGATCTAGGGGAGTCCCTAATGGGCCGATGGAGTTGTATGATGTATCCATGTGAAGCCTATGTGAAGGGGCATCTAGTCATCGGTGGGGGCATGTAAAAATTTTCCTGAAAAAAAAACGGAACACGGACTTTATCGCAAAATCCTGGAAAATGCCTATATGGGGTATGGGGGGTATATAGGTCGCCGGGCTTAACGGGGCTTGCCTATCAATAGAGTTATCTCCCCCTAGTTCCAGGGTGGGTGTATGTAACATTTTTCCTGAAAAAATACGGAACACGGACTTTATCCTAAATTACGGGAAAATGCTTTTATGGGGTATGGGGGGTATAGGACCATCTTGGGAAACCTACTTCTCGACATTTGCGGTATAAGGGGTCTCGTTTTCTTAGTCTCGTCAAGACAAACATGATACGAAGTGTCGCGGAGCGAATCGTTGAAATTTTTGAAAAAAGTTCATGGAGACCCATATAGTCCCATACTAGGGGTATAGCACCAATGGTTGCCCCACTGGGAAACCTACTTCTAGACATTTGCAGTATGGTTGTTTGGATTTGTTTTCTTAGTCTCGTCAAGACAAACATGATAGGAAGTGTCCCGGCACGAAACGGTGAAATTTTTGGAAAAAGTCACCGAGGCCTGGGTAGGCCCATATTGTCAACTTTTGACCAGGATATACATATCGATTGCTGGCTTCGTCTACACGGTGAGTAAATTTTGTCCTGCCTCAGTTATGCCCCTTGGGTGTACCTCATTTACGGAGAGAAAATCTGACAAAAAAAACGAGCAGGTTGACAAAAAAACAAAAAACAAAAAAACGAGCAGGTTGACTTTTTTTTGTCTTTTTAGGTTGGTATCGGAGCTGAGAACATGAGAATTTTTTTTTAAATTGAAATGGTTCTTACAGATTTTTCTGCAAATTGAGTGGAATTTGACCATTTTTCGATATTTTAAGGGGTTTTCTAGAAAAAATGAAGCAAGCTTTGAGGGGAACGTTCGAGATTCATTTTTCTAAAACATAGCAGTGCTGTATCTTGAAATGATAGCTTAATCATGCTCTTTCAGAATATATATAGATATAAGTGATGTGGGTTGAAGATTTCACGACAATTGGCGGACGAAAATCGAACCCATTGTCTATTCCTTGCCCAATAGAAAAATCTCTGGAGTACACCCTTAAAGGCATAATAGTGCGGGCTATGCATTATCTAAACGCAGACTCCAATACGGTACGAAGCTGTGTCATAACCCCAGATTGCTTAATTTTAACTACCTACAGTTGTAGTTGCATCTGAAGCGTTATTTTCGAAGTCAGGTGGAAAGAAGACCAGGAGTTCGATTGAAGAATGCCGAATGGAAGAATCTCTGGAGAGAACTCTAACGCCTTAACGCCTATCACAAAGTCTTAGCGCTTTATCTTAACGACCTAGCAGACAGATGAAAGAAAGAAATATCAACCCGTTCACAAATTTTCATACAGTTTATTCTCCACAATGTTACATCATATCCAAGCTGGGAGAGCTGCGTTGGATATGTTTACAATTTAAATATGCTCTTGTCCAATCAGAAGCCGCCATTTGGCGCTGCAGCTGTCATATCAGTTCTTGCTCGTTAGATGCATTCTCGGCTGCTCTTGTCCAATCAGAAAAGTAGTAGGGAAAGGTTAAATCGATTCACATTTCACCCGGATGTAAAAATGACGTCACTTCCGATGGTAGGGCCATCTATACACTCTGGACGCGAGGGAGACAACTCGGACTAATGATGATCAAGGCATGTACTGACCTATCTAGGCTATAGTTCCCGCAACTTTTGACCTCGAATTCTTCCGCGGTGATGCGGTCTGGTGGTGATGTGGTCACGGAAGAAAGCTTCCGCGGAGAGAAAGTAGTCCCATGGGTTGACTTCCAATGTTAATGTATACGGGGAATACCTAAATAGACGTTTTGTGACCTAGGTGGGTCCCTAGTAGACCGATGGGGTCGAGTGAGGTATCAATGTGAAGCATTCGTCAAGGGGCATCTGATGGGCTGGATGTAAGATTGAAATATCGGCATTCTGCGCATGCGCGGTGGCCAAAGTGTATGAAAATAGACGTTTTGGAGCTAGGGGAGCCCCTAATGGTTCGATGGGGTCATATGAGGTATCCCTGTGAAGCATTCGTGAAGGGGCATCTGACTGGACTAGCGGCTCGGGCGTTGTCACCATTCTACGCATGCGCGGTGGACCAAGGGTATGGAAATAGACGTTTTTGGATCTAGGGGAGCCCCTAATGGGCCGATGAAGTTGTATGAGGTATCAATAGGAAGCCTATGTGAAGGGGCATCCAGTCCTGGGTGGGTGCATGTAAAATATTTCCTGAAAAAAAACGGAACACGGGAAAATGCCTATATGGGGTATGGGGGGTATATAGGTCGCCGGGCTTAACGGGGCTTGCCTATCAATAGAGTTATCTCCCCCTAGTTCCAGGGTGGGTGTATGTAACATTTTTCCTGAAAAAATACGGAACACGGACTTTATCCTAAATTACGGGAAAATGCTTTTATGGGGTATGGGGGGTATAGGACCATCTTGGGAAACCTACTTCTCGACATTTGCGGTATAAGGGGTCTCGTTTTCTTAGTCTCGTCAAGACAAACATGATACGAAGTGTCGCGGAGCGAATCGTTGAAATTTTTGAAAAAAGTTCATGGAGACCCATATAGTCCCATACTAGGGGTATAGCACCAATGATTGCCCCACTGGGAAACCTACTTCTAGACATTTGCGGTATGGTTGTTTGGATTTGTTTTCTTAGTCTCGTCAAGACAAACATGATAGGAAGTGTCCCGGCACAAAACGGTGAAATTTTTGAAAAAAGTCACCGAGGCCTGGGTAGGCCCATAGGCCTATATTGCATGGCTATGGGTGTATTGGTCCATACGGGGTGGACGTGTTGGGATCTAGGTGGGCCACTATTGGTCCGATGGGGTCGAGTGAGGTATCAATGTGAAGCTCTCATGCAGGAGCACTTGACTACACTAATGGTTCGTACGTTGTCAATAGTCTGCGCATGCGCAGACTGGCCGTAGTATAGAAAGCAGGTATTTTTGGGTGTGTGTGTGTGTGGGTGTGTTTGGGTTAGAAATGGGCTATTCACGGTTCGAATGGGTCGTGTGAGGTATCCATGTGAAGCCTATGTGAGGGCTCATCTGATGGCGTGGATGTGGGAGTGTCGAGTGAGGTATCCATGTGAATCACATGTGGGGGAGCATCCACCTGGACTAACATTCACGTGGTTTGGTGGGTCTGCGCAAGTGTGTGACGTCACTTCCGGTTTGGGTGAATGGGGCGTGACCTTTGGACATGTCTAGACTTGTCTGTGTCTCTCCGTGTCATGTACTGGGGTTTTCCCCCACAATGGCGTTCACGTGGTTTGGTGGGTCTGCGCAAGTGTGTGTGACGTAACTTTCGGTTTTTCAGAATGCTCAAACACTACCTCCACACATCCAAGTCAAATGGTCTCCCTTTCGGCAAGGTTCGGAGGAGACAATGTTGCGGCATCGATAGTCAGAGCTTGAACCCCAAAAATGGGATTGTAAATTAACCTGGGAAGGAGGGGCAGTTCCATTTGGACCAATCAGCGGTAGAGAAAAAGAGCCAATGAGCGATTGAGAAAAGAACCAATGGACGGGTACTAGGATTTCGCTCACGTCTGCGCCTACATCCGGGTACTGAGATGCTTTCGCCTACGTCCGCGCCTACATCCGTGTTCTTCTCAACATCCGGGTTTTCCAGTGGGGTTTTTCCGTCTTCCATCTGGGTACTGTGGTTTTACATCCGGGTTCTCATCTTACATCCGGGTTTTTCCATATTTAAAAATACATAGAACTTATAGTAATAAACTTAATCTATACGTGTTGGACGAGTCTTCACTCACCGTCTTCCTTTACACGCACCTCAATGAAATGCTTTCTCCAAACCTAGACCAAAACACGTACGTGGTCTGTGGGCTGATTTCATTGGCTCTTTATTTTACTATAGTGCTCTTGCATTCTAACATTGATGGGTTACATTTTGGCCCCATCCTACACCACTGATTTCAGTTTGACTGAATCTCCACATTGGGCATTTATGCATTATGAATAAAACACACAAGACCACGTGAAAACGGAAGCCCAGAACAGGGGGGCTTGTACATTGAAAGAACTGAAGCCCAGAACAGGGGGCTTGTACATTGAAAGAACTGAAGCACAGAACAGGGGGCTTGTAAACTTAAGCCCAGAACAGCGGGCGTGTGTACATTGAAAGAATTCAAGCCCAGAACGGGGCTTGTACATTGAAATGATGGGCGGCAAAGTCATATACGAGTACATCGCGGTCCTCGGCCTTCGGGTACTCGTCAAACATCTGTACGATGGTAGATAAGGGTCTTCCCCGGCATCGATGGTACAGGTAAAACAAGCAATATTGTCCGCACACGCTACTGGTCAGGCTTTGCAACGTTTGACTGTTCCAACACCACGTCTCTGTGCCTTGATCCATGAAGCCTGTTAAATCGGGATGGAGGGCTGACAGGCCGTATGGGTCAAAGTATTCCCCCTGCTGTTCTGTCAAGTACACGGCCACCCAATGTTCACCGGGCCGATCCATCGGGTCCGTGTTGAGAACGTGTGCAGCAGGATACACACGGTCTAATGGGAACACATCTCGGGCGAACACCCCTTGAAAGACCATACGTGTCTCTGGGTCATTCTCCAGCACGGTGGTTATCTGGTCTGTATTCATGTTAGGTGGAAAAGTCACACAGGACGTTGCGCGCCTTGTCCACTTGAATGATGTTGTCAAACTCGGCGTAGCAGATCACATTGACGGTGGTCGCGAGGGCTCGTGCAAAGTGGATTTCCAACCGTAAATTGCCTTGCTTGGCCAGGGCCAGCTGATGGTCGTTCTCTAAGGTGGGGTCAGATCGAAACAGAACAACGTGTATCCGTTCGCGTAGTCCTCCCGACTGATGAAATTCCCTTCGTCCTGGTTGATTTGACCGGTGGCTGTAAACAGGCTCTGATAGGCTCGAATGAAATTCCTGTGCCCAAAGTTCAGTGTTACGGTCGTGGCTGGCACCTGTTGACCTGATCAATCGCTTGGGTAGTTCCCCCAGGAACAGGTTTTCTTTGTTGGCGCCCATATTTCCAGCAGACACAGAGAACACTTTGGTTTGTACACGTCGGACAGGGTACTGGGCTGGTTTTGTTTCCAAGGCTTTCATGTGTCCCAATTGAACGGCTGGATTCGGTTTCACTTTTCGGACATACAGGACGGTGTCTTGGATGACAATCTTATAGTCAGCTGCATGCCCCTCTACGTCAGTGGCCATCAAGGCGAAGGTCGGAGGCGCCCGTATCAGTCGGATCTTGATGGGGATCTTGTTCAAGAGGTACCGGTCTTGCATGAACATGTTTGCGTGCAGTCGACCCATGAGATCCACCGAGGCACTGTTCGCAGTGAAAGCCTTCCGTTTGTTATATCCCACATTGTCCACCGTGTCCATGTGCTCGGGTGTGTTCTGGTAGAATAAAGAGGCTGTCAGCTGAGATTTTTTAGCCTCTCGGCCATACGACAACAGTGTCTCGATGCAGGCTCGATAGGGGTACGTGTTGGTCGAGTCACTGATGAGTTTGTCGCTGAGAAAAATATCCACCTGTTGAAACATCGAGTGCCGCCAGAGATTCGCCGGGCCCACCTTCGCAGCTTGGATGATTCTGGTGCCTGCCCCATTGACCACCTTGGCTTGCACATACAAGTATGTATGGGCTAAATCAACATAGGCCGTATCCGCATTACTGATGGTGAACTCGATGGGCCCGGTTTCGTTGATGCTGGAGAGCGGGAGATGCTCCACCCATAATGCTTGTTCGACACTGGTCTGCGTGGGCGGCACGGTCCACAAATCAAATTCACTGTTGGTGGAGGGGCAGGACTCGGCGTGGATCAAGGACATGTTTTAAGAAAAGATATCCTGGGTCTTCGATGTGCGTCGTCGCTGGGTCGGTCGTCGACTGGTGCGTGGTCTCGGTGGGGCAGCTCTTTTATTCCCTACAGGTGCGTTAGGATTTGGCCACCAAGACGCCTCGCGCTTCTTTGGCCCGCCGTTTCAAGGCTTCGTTGGATGCCGTAGCCCCCAAGACATCACCGACCACTTGCAGTCCACTGCGTACCGCTTGTTTACCGATTGCGTCACCAAGGGCAGGAACGTTTTGACGATGCTGCCGAGTATGTTCCCCAGTCCATGTCCTCGTTGCATGCGTGCATCGCTAAAGACCGGAAAGCCACCCCCGGGCTGTTGGGCATAATAGTCCATATAGCTGCGTGCATCGCACTCGTAAGGTACTTTCATTATGCAAAGTGGGGAGCACGTGCTTGTCGAAAATGAAGTGTCAGCACCACTTTTCCTCGTTCGAATGCCACCGGTCGTCCCGTGTCATCTCTTATATCCACCGTGATAGTGTTGATGTCGGTTTGTCGTACGGGTAGGTAGAGCATGTGGGTGAAGCTGTGGGTGACTTGATCTCCATACGTCTTTTAATGGGGACCACCCGTAACAGAGGTGTGTTGATATCGCCCACGATGTGGTTGACGTCCACGTCCGAGTAGACGTAGAGTCCGTACATACCCGACTTCATATCCATCGGGATCTCGCCTTGGTGTGCGGTGGGACCAGCGAACGTCCGTAGATCGAAACCCAGCATTTGCTGTAGGATAGGACTCAGTGCGACACTCGCGTTGGCGGTGACGATAAAAGCTCTGCCTTGTCGTTGTGTGCGTTGTAATCGAAGTCCCGGCGGATTCTTGAAGGGGAAAAGGATTTGATGGGTTTTGAAGTATTCGTGACCTCCCGTAAGCCTTATAATGCAACAGTCTTGACAGCCCACCCATGAACTCCTTGGGGGGTATCGTATTGGCCTTCGGGGAGGGTGAGTCGGGTGTCTTTTCCTTCGTAGGTCACCTCGTACCACACTTCATTGGCTCGCACGTTGTACCACGAGTAAGGGTATTCGATATCCACGAGGCCACATTCCCATCGTCCAGGTAAATGCAACGGTTGCCATAACTGGGTCAAGTAACTTGGCCACGGTGTTGTCAGGAAACACATCCAGCTAACTGTTGCTGGGCAGGGTGAGGTAAAACATGGCGACTGAGCTATCCTGCTGCTGCTGTTGGTTTTAATAGGTGTTCCAGGCCTTGGGCGGTTATGTCCGGCGTCGTGTTCATCGCGTGGACTTGCTACGTGTCACGGCTCTGGAGATGTGGGGTGTCCTGATCGAGGGTGGTTTTTTAAAGGCCTGAAAAGAAGGTACCCGTTGTGGTGGTGTTTTGGGGTGTGACTCCGGTTCCCAGTCGGATTCCCAAGAAGGTAGTGGCCCACTCGGCGATTGCTGGGTTCGCTGCATAAAGGCCCAGCGGTGGGGGTTCCCCACCAATTCCTGTGGTACATGCATGTCTTTCAAGCCTTGAGCGAAGATCTCCCATCCTCGAGGATCCGTGTGCGACCTGCGTTGACGCATCAGATCATTCACTAAATCCGTCATGTGGGTCCCCGGGACCACCTGATTCTGTACCAGGAGTTCGCCTTTATCATTCCAAGTCATGTTAGGATTCTGTTTAATCCGTTGTAATACCAGGCCAGCTTGTTTCTTGAACGATGCAGGTACACTCTTCAGGGCTTCGTCTTCCACCCACTGTGGGGATGTGGGTGGTACCCCTGGTAATGGCGGCTGTAGGAGCGGTGCTGAGGTCGGCGGTGTGTCACGTGGTGGTGGTGGTGGTGGTGGTGGGGTAGAGAGGGTTTTGTATTGGTCCATGAACCTCATGTACCGTTGAAGCGTCTCATTGTACCGTTGTACTTTCTCACTGTCGCATAACCCCGGTCTCTGTTGCATCTCTCCATCGAGGGTGTTTATGGTCTTCACCGTAGGTGGGACAGGGTAGGGCGATTGGAGGTTTTCAAGCAACCGTGGTTCGACGAGGCCCATTTTTTTCGTGTGGTTCATTGTCGGCCGAAAAGTCCACCCAATACTGGACCCAACACGGAAGCGGCCAACGGTGCTAAGATGGCCCCGAGAAACCCGCCTTTCTGTAACACCTTTCTCTTTTGTGTTTGAGGGACCCGCTTCTGGACTAGGGTTCGGAGACCTGTCTTATGCTTGGCCAACTTGGTCTTCTGAGCCGGAGTCAGTGGTACGTTGCCTTTTAACAGGTTGTACCCGATCTCGCACAGACAGCGTACAAGGTTAGGGTCCGCACCGCCTACAATGGTTCGGATCAACTCGGGTGGGGCCGTCTTCAATACACGGAGCGTGGGAGCGTGCGTCCGTACTCGCGCAGACATCATGTACAACTAATGCCAGAACCCACAACTCTTCCCTTTTTATCCACCTCAGAGACAAAGTCAACCATGCTGTGGTATTCATTCTTTTCATTATCCCCATCATCAAGCACACAGACCCCAGCTGGGGGAGCCACTGTGGGTGTGTTTACATTATTTTTGCATGTACACGTGGTGGGCCTCTCCGGGAAAGATGCCGGTCCGTAGTCGAATGTGTTCGGGGGTGGCTTGCTTGAGGTCGAAGAGCATATACCCGTGCTGAGGGGTTGTGGCATCTTTGAAGGCTTCCAACGCAAACGGTGTGCGGCCAGGATACATCTGTCTCGCCAGGTGCAGCAGTTGAGTGGTATCTCTCGGATTTTTGAAGACCACCAAGTAGTGGGCCTTTAAGCTGATGTTCCGATGTTCTTTGTTTTTATTGAACAGATTCTGCACAATGTAGATGGTGCTGAGCCGTCGATGGTGGCTGCCTTTGGTAAAGAGTTGGGTGACCCGCGCATCCGTCTCCGCCATGAGATCATCCAGAACCACCAAGGTGTCAGGTTCCAAATCGGCCAGGTTGGGAAGGCCTTCCACGAACGTGATGTGGGGCATTGCTGCATACGCTTCCTGCCATTTTCCGTAACACCACACGACTCGGGCAATGGGTGGGGTGATCATGCTGTCGGCGTGTTGAATGCGCTTCCGGACGAAGTGCGTTTTGCCGGAGCCCGTCGGTCCTGCGAAGACGCAAGTGAAGGGATGCTGCCACCGAGGGTCCATGATTCGAGGGGTATCCGCTGTCGGGGTAACCCGCTCTTGTAAATTTCGTACGAGTGAACTGGAGTGGTGGGTACAACGTCGGTCGTCGTTGTCTGTTCACTGCGAGGGATGATGGGGGTGGGTACAACGTCGGTCGTCGTTGTCTGTTCACTGTGAGGGATGAAATCCGGTGGTTCTACAGACGTAGTGGGTGTACTTGGTGTAGGTGTGGAGCTTGGTGTTGAGCTCGACGTGGCTTGTACACGGGGTGTGGTGGTGACTGGGCTCGATATGGGGTTGACTGGTGCTATCTGTAGACCGGTTTCGCTGGTGGCTGATGTTCTCAGTTGGTTAAGTAGCGCGCTGACATAGGCTACGTCGTAAAACACACCTCCGTACAACACACTCAGCAGGGTTAGCACTAACACCACAAAGCCCACTTGCGCTGTCCATAGCACTGTTTGTCCATAGCACTGTGGTCGGACGTGGAATGAAGGATGACGGCAGTGGTGTCTGGCTTTATAGTCGTTTTACCTGGTTGGCAGCGACCCAGGAATTGAAGGAACTGGGCCAGCCTTGCCATTTGACGAAATGAAACAGTTTGCCACGTCGACGTTCCGTTTTCAAAATCTGCTCCACCGTGTAGTAGTCTTGCTGTGTTTTTACGACAGGCTGTAATTCCGTCTCGTAAAACGTCCCTAGCAACGGTTCCCCTTGAAGATCTTCCAGTTCATAGACTCGCTGCTGTCGGGGTAGGCGCCGTTTAATCAGGAAGTGCTCATCGCTCCATTTGGGCAAGTAACTTTTCTCAAATTGACCTTTGACTTTACTGATCCGTACAGGGTCCCCGACCTTGTACACTGCCTTCGGCGTTCGCTGCGATGGCCTGGGGTACAAGACACGCCGGACTTGGGCTTCATTGCGTTGGGTCACGGTAGTGGGGGCTCTCTCTATACTCCGATGATAGGCTCGATTGTAACCACTCACAAGTTTCGGGAGAACACCGATGTACCGCCTTGTATTCTTATAGGTGAAATATTTATACATGCGGCCTTTGAATGTCCTGTTGAACCTTTCCACCACGGAAGCCTTGGTCTCGTTGTACGTATGGAAGAAAAACACCTTCTGGGCTTTCAGAAACTGTTGGAACAGTCTGTTGAGGAATTCCGTGCCTTCGTCGGTTTGCAAATACAAAGGTTTGCGCCCGGTCTTGAAGATGTCTTTGAACGCCGCTATGAGATTCCGTTTTCGTCCGGATGGGTACCACCCACGCATACTTGGATAGGATATCGATGCACGTCAAGATATGCCGATTCCCATCGTTGTGTTTTGCAAAGGCGCTCATATCGACCAAATCCGCTTGCCACTGGGCATCTATTCCTCCCACGATGCCCCGGTTCCGTAGAAAATGGCGACGGACAGATCGATGTAAGGTGTAGGTGTCTTGTTTTCTCAACCAATCTCGCACTTGAGCACGTTGTATCCCCTGGGGTTTGGCCGCTCGATAGAGAGCCGACAATGCACTATAGGCCGCCGGACTGTCGGGACTGTAGTATAAGTTATCCAACACCTTCTCCCAGCGCCTCAGGGTGACAAATGATGATGGACCCTGGCTCTATCGTTTATTTATAACGGGTATATCTTGGGCCGGAGTTTCTTTCTGATTTTCTTCGTTGGCTTCCACTGTGTCCATGGTAAATGACCAGTCCAATTCGTCTGATGACCGCTTGATAAGCACTTGATCCACATCTACTACGGCATCTTCCAATGCAGAACATGGATCAGGGTGACGAGTAAAATGCACTGTACCTCCATATAGCCGAGCCAATTGAGCAAAGAAAGGGCGCGTCGGATGTACACATCGTGACACAAGTGGATGAGGTCGCCGTCCAGTTCACCAGACAACACCCGTTTGAATTTGGTCCAGCCCTCCCGGGACAGACGAATGTGAGTTGGGCACGGTTGTGTAGGGTCCGCATCGCAGATGTCTCCACCTCCTCCATGATATCGACCTTATCCGCATAGACGTGCAGGAAAACTTCGAGGGTCAAGCTGAGATACGCCCGTATTATATGCTCCGCCATGGTCAGTACGTGAATGGTACCAGATTTGACTGTCTCTCGTATTTATAGGGAGAACCCCTTGAGGCCAAAGGATCGGGTGGTCAAAGTCTAGCCGGGTAATCAATGGCATCGTCATCTGGTTCATGGTTAGACATTTGTTCATTGGGTTCTGCCGCCGCTTCTCTCAGGGCACGGTGCGGTGCGTGATAGCCCCAAATCATCTTCCGAGTGACGCTTGGTCTTCATGACAGACCTGTGCGTGGGGTCGCCTTTCATTTCTAACGGTAGCAGCCTATGCTGTTCATAGATCGCCATTGCTGTTTTTCTGATGCAGGGGCGCATGTTTATGTACGCCTGTTGCAAGTTACCCTGTTCAGAAATTGAGAGACTACACAATCTCAACAACAAAGTTCCCATTACTACGACTGCCCAGGTGTAATGTCCGCTTTCCGTTTTTTTCCTGTGACAATTTATACATGCGAACACCATCTCACCCAGCATCGCTTGGCAGGCCAACGATCCGCTGAGAACCGATATTAGCCCATCTAGACCTGCTTGATAGGAGTCTTCCATATTTTAGGGGGTAGTCCGTTATGGCAGGCCAACTATTGCGATATTTAATAATATATTTTTTCATTCAATCCAACTTATATTCGTTCAATTCTGATTAGATTTATATTCAATAATAACAAATATATGCAAAGATTTCATACATGTCCTGCTGGAATCTATATTTATATGCAGTAACTTAAAATTTGTGTATTGGAAACCGTTTTCTTTCAGATACATTTTCTTTATTTGATTCGATAATTTTTTTAAGCTATGTTTTTTTTAATTTGTATTCGAAGCAGTTGTAAAATATATGTGCAACAATTGCATTGTAAGTAATACCTAACCCCGCCTATTTGGATATGTAACGAGATTTTTCATTGGCTATTGGGAAATCGACTACGAAAATGGCGGCATATTTGACAAACGGTTTGCCTCAATCCACAAGGACAAATCTCGTCTTTGGCTGTCGAGGTCGTCTTTGATAATGTTTGTCTGTCTCCATTCATAGTGTCAAATCACAAACAAACACATTGAATGTAGGGAAACTGACCAAAGAGACATTGAAGTTAAACCGACACATATCTCAAAGATGCCGCCAATTTCTCCGTCGATTTCTCAATAGCCAGTGAAAAGCCTCGTTACATATCCAGATAGGCGGGGTTAGGTATTACCCACAATGCAATTATTGCACATATATTTTACATCTCCTTCGAATAAGAATAAAAAAAACATCGCATAACAAAAATTAGCGAATCAAATAAAAAAATGTAAGAGAACACGAACGGTTTCGAATGCATAAATTTTAAGTTATTGCATATAAATATAGATTTCAAAAGGACATGAATGAAATCTTGAATATAAATTCAATCAGAATTAAATGAATATATGTTGGATTGAATGAAAAAAAACATATTATTGAATATTGCCACACTTGGCCTGCCATAGTCCGTGTTTCCGGACTTTATATTTCAAGACAAATCCTAGTTGTACATGTACCTACCCATGACATGGTCGACCTCGAGAAGCTCTTCACATGGATATCCCGCACGACTCGTTCAGGCCAATATTGGGTGATCTCGACCCCAAACATCCATTCAAATGCCTTTTTCCCCACAATGACCACCCCAGTACTCTTCCCCAAACATGCATTTCCGGAGATGTCAATGAAATGGAAGGATCATCAGAAGGCCTATTAATCAAAGGGTGTGATCTTTGACCCGTACGTGACGTCAATGGACATGGCCGGAGATGTTAACATTGAGTAACTGGAGGAAAATTCGTATATATTTCGAAATGTTCGAATCAGGGGAGATAACCAGGAATTGGGCCAACAGAGTTGACAGAGTTGTCTTCATGGCTGTCCGCTCTCGCATCGCGCAATTATAACGCGATATTTCGCAATATCGCAATATCGCACATTATCGCGGGAAAATAACGCGATATATCGCAATATCGCACAATATCGCACATCATCGGGCAATTATAACGCGATATTTCGCAAAATCGCACATTATCGCGCAATTATAACGCGATATTTCGCAATATCACACAATATCGCACATTATCGCGGGGAAATAACGCGATATATCGCAATGTCGCACAATATCGCATATTATCGCGCAACTATAACGCGATATTCCGTATTATTGCAATATCGCACAATATCGAACATTTTCGCGGAAAAATAACGCGATATATCGCAATATCGCACATTATCCCGCAATTAAAACGCGATATTTCGCAATATCGCACAATGTCGCACATTATCGCGGGAAAATAACGCGATATGTCGCAATATCGCACAGTATCGCACATTATGGAATTGGGAAGGGGCATCCGACGGAATGGGTGTGACGTGGAACTCATGTCATTCTGCGCATGCGCAGTAGACAAAGGGTATGGAAATAGATGTTCTGGGGTCTAGGTTGGCCCCTATTGGCCCGATGGAGTCGTATGAGGTATCAATGTGAAGCATTCGTGAGGGAGCATCCGACAGGATGGGTGTGACGTGGAACTGACGTCATTCTGCGCATGCGCAAGCAGAAATTTTGGGAAAAGGCTATGGAAATAGACGTTCTGGGGTCTAGGTTGGCCCCTATTGGCCCGATGGAGTCGTATGAGGTATCAATGTGAAGCATTCGCGAGGGAGCATCCGACGGGATGGGTGTGACGTGAAACTGACGTCATTCTGCGCATGCGCAAGCAGGAATTGTGGGAAAAGGGTATGGAAATAGACATTTTGGGGTCTAGGTGAGCCCCTAGTGGTCCGATGGTGTCGTTTGAGGTCATATTTGGAAGCTGTCGTGGAGGAGCATCCAACTGGACTCATGGTTCTGCGTCTTCAAGAGTCTGCGCATGCGTAGTCTGGCCGTAGTATAGAAAGCAGGCATTTTGGGGGTGCGTGACAGTGTGTTTGACCAACCACTATGGGTCCGTGTTTGTGGTTTGGTGGTGTTGGTTCTGCGCACAGACGTCACTTCCGGGTTTCACTAAAACTACCTCCGAACCCAGAAGAGTTCCAATTTTCCCTTACACGTAGGGTCCGGATTTTCAACATCCAAGCTCTCCCCGGCCCGGCCGCAGCGCGCGCACGCGGGTTATCCGACCGCACGCGCGCGCGCGCGTGTTAAAGGGAAGTTTCGAAAGTGCGCAAGGGCACTATATCACATCGGGGTATATATTTCATCCAAGTATAGCGGAAAGCAGTTGTCGTGAATAACAACAAGTTCAGCAATGTTTATACAGTTTATTACCCCCAATGTTACATCATACCCAGACTGGGGGAGCCGCCCTGAGTATGTTTAGTATGTTCACAGCAAAACAAATTGAAATATCAAACACCATGTTTTATTATTTAACGCACCGTCATATTTAATGTTTACTGAGCTGAAGTCAACGATCAGCATGTAGACATAGAGAGTATATACGGCATGTTATGGTATTCATCAGTGCAAGGGTGACGCATTCAGCCGATGGGGATGGTCGATCAGCTTGGTAGCGAAGAACGTAACATTGGTGACCCTCTCTACGACCCATTGTGTGTTGGGGCGTTGACGATGTGCCCATCTCAAGGGATCCACGGTGTCCAGTTTCTTCGGCCTCATCTCTAGCGACGCCTGGTTAATGATGGTGTATGGCTGGTCAAACACATGGCTTTTATTACTGGCATAATAATACCGTAACTGGTCCGTCTCTTTTCGACGTAAGATGTACCCGAAAGCGACATTCAGTTTGAAGACCGTAGCTTGGTCATTGAAGATGGCTTCCACGTAGCTGCGTAGAAGGGTGAGGGCGGTGAGTGGGAAATTGTAGATATCTGGAATAGGGCGATCACGGCGGAAAACGTGCCATATCACTCGATGGGCGTCCTGTAACAGATCGCTAGGAACATCCACTGCATCTTCCAGAAAATGTTCGATGCCATCAGGCGTATGACTAGCAACAATAATGCTAGGGACTGACTGGATATCTAGGCTCTTCTGAACTGTGGGTACAGGCGGGCTCTCCGTGATCGCATCACCAGTGGCATTCGTCTCCCCGGGCTCATCTTCACTGGGTCTGACCCTCCTGGGTGTCACTTTAGTGGGAAGTTGTCGCCCAAACCGTAGAGACGGGGCATGAATCAAACGCTGATGCCGTCTTAACTGACTGGGTCGTTTTGACGAGTTGATCACATTCATTACATTGTTCCGTCGCGCCCTCGTGGAATGAGCGTACGTAGCGCAGTAAAGGATCCTCCCGATTAAATGACCGTGTGCAGGTTATACAAGTATACCGTGCGCCGTTGTGGATGGAGGACTCGTGCCGCCGCAAATCATCTGGGCGAGTAAACTGCTTCTGGCAAGTTGTGCAAGTGAACATCTTGGTACTGTTTCGTGCCATATAGGTCTTCTCCGCCATGATATCTACCTCAATGTGTTTAGTGATTATGTTTTCCACCATGGGCAGATCACATATATCGGCCACATGCTGCATCTCATCAACGATATGGATACGGTGCTACAGAAGCTTAGCTCGGTGGGATGGCTCCATGACTGTTGGTTCCACTGGTAAGTCAAGTAGCTCCTCTCGTCAGATAGGCTCAGGCTGGTGAGGTTCAGGCAAGAAGCTCCTCGCGTCAGATGGGCTCAGGTTGGTCAGGCAGGCTCAGGCTGGTCAGGTCAAGCAGTCCAATGAATGCATCAATGCTCTCAAAAGTCCCACTGTTATACACCTACATAGAAGTACCCGGATGCAGGCGCGGACGTCACCGAAAAAAACACCCACATACAACTCACCACATGCAGTCGCCCCCTCAAGACCGTAATACATACCCGGATGCAGGCGCAGACGTCACCGTAAAAAAACACCCACATACAACTCACCACATACAGTCGCTCCCTCAAGACCTGATACATACCCGGATGCAGGCGCGGACGTGAAGTTCCCGGATGAAGACACGGACGCCAGCGAAATTCTGGGGAAAAACCCCACAGACAGGTCAGTGCATGCATTCCTATCATGTTTCCTACTGGTTCCTCCAGCGTGGATGTGCTGTGATGGAGGGGTTAATAAAAGGACCGACCTGTAATCTTTGTTGTTGTTGCTCTCTTTTTGGACTAACCAATCAGAATAGTACGTATCACGGTCTAGACCCGTAGAGCTACGTCTAGGCGCGCATTTGTGACATTGTCTATAAAACACGTCCCTCTGGATCCCGCACCCCCATTCCTACGGTTACAGAGCCATGACGGACACCCATCCCTATGTGACTCGCATTTTACAGCATGCCACCGTGGTTAATTCACTCGCGGGTTACCGAGCAGTGGTTCGGTCCATGTTTGCAGATGGCGACGACAACGAGGGGCGACGCCAGATCCTGAAAATTTCACAGAAGCGATCCTCGACAGAGTGCACACGATTGAGAGGTGTGCTATCACTCACCACTACTGGACTATGACAGCCATCCTTGATGCCCGGGCTATGGACCACGAGCGCTCACGCCGGAACCAGCGACGGTTCGTTGGCCTAGTAATGGTATGTGCCCTCTTGACCCTGGCGCTGTGGCATTGACAGTGGAACCTGACCATAAATACGAGGGTCAGTCACAGTGTGCGTCATTCACCGATCGTCATTGGGTCAATCATGTCACCGAGGCACCTGACCATAAATGCGAAACACGGTCAGAGTGTGTGTCATTCACCATTCGTCATTGGGTCAACCATGTCACCAGTTCTACGCGTCATCCTTTCCCTTACAACTCGGGTGGGGTTACACGTCTATGAAGATAAAGTCACCCTCGTGGAAGACCGTGGAGATGTTTGCTGGTCGCGCGCTGAGACCGTATCGAATACGGTTACGTCACGGCTGGACCAAATTTAAACGGGTGTTGAGTGGTGAGCTCGACGGAAACCTCATCCACATAGACAATACCATCTCCGTACACCGTGGACCCTTCTTCCCACGCCTGGGCCATTACCAAGACCTACGCGAGGCTTCACCCTAGACCCCGATCTGTGGATAGCCTTCGAGAAAGTGGTACCTATCGTGGACCAGCTGTTTACACTGGACGAGCCGTCAGCTGTTCAGTTGGAGTGGGCTCGTGCCCTGAAAGAAGCGGCGGCAGAACCCAACGAACAAATGTCTAGCAATGAAGCGGAGGCAGACGACGATACCATTGATTATCCAGCTAGACTCTGTCAGCCCAGTGACATGACCACCCGATCCTTTGATCTCACGGGGTTCTCCCTATAAATACGAGAGACAGTCAAATCTGGTACCATTCACGTACTGACCATGACGGAGCATATAATACTGGCGTATCTCAGCTTGACCCCCGAGGTTTTCCTGGACGTTTATGCGGATACGGTCGATATCATGGAGGAGGTGGGAGACATCTGTGATGCGGACCCTACACAACCGTGCCCGGCTCACATTCGTTTGTCTCGGGAGGGCTGGACCAAATTCAAACGGGTGTTGTCTGGTGAACTGGACGGCAACCTCATTCACTTGTGGGGGAAGATCGGTTATCAGACGAGTTGGACTGGTCATTTACCATGGACAATGGGCTGGCAGAAGCCAACGAAAAAAATCAGAAAGAAACTCCGGCCCAAGCTATACCCGTTATAAAACGATAGAGCCAGGGTCCATCATCATTTGTCACCATGAAGAGCTGGGAGAAGGTGTTGGATTACTCATACTACAGTCCCGACAGTCCGGCGCCCTATAGTGCATTGACGGCTCTCTATCTCTAACCCCAAGGGATACAACGTGCTCAAGTCCGAGATTGGTTAAGAAAACAAGACACCTATACCTTACATCGAGCTGCCCGTCCCCATTTTCTACGGAACCGGGTCATCGTGGGTGAACTAGATGCCCAATGGCAAGCGGATGTGGTCGATATGAGCGCCTTTGCCAAACACAACGATAGGAATCGGTATATCTTGACGTGCATCGATATCCTGTCGAAGTATGCGTGGGTGGTACCCATCCGGACGAAAACGGGGGCGAATCTCATAGCGGCGTTCAAGGCCATCTTCAAGACCGGGCGCAAACCCATGTATTTGCAAACCGACGAAGGCACGGAATTCCTCAACAGACCGCTCCAATTGTTTCTCAAAGCCCAGTAGGTGTTTTTCTTACATACGTACAACGAGACCAAGGCGTCCGTGGTGGAAAGGTTCAACAGGACATTCAAAGGCCGCATGTATAAATATTTCACCTATAAGAATACAAGGCGGTACATCGATGTTCTCCCGAAACTTGTGGTTGGTTACAATCGAGCCTATCCCAGGAGTACAGAGAGAGCCCCCATTACCGTGACCCAGCGCATTGAAGCCCAAGTTTAAACGACGCCTACCTCGACAGCAGCGAGTCTATGAACTGGAAGATCTTCAAGGGGAACCGTTGCTAGGGACGTTTTACGAGACGGAATTACAGCCTGTCGTAAAAACACAGCAAGACTACTACACGGTGGGGCAGATTTTGAAAACGGAACGTCGGCGTGGCAAACTGCTTCATTTCGTCAAATGGCAAGGCTGGCCCAGTTCCTTCAATTCCTGGGTGGCGGCCAACCAGGTTAAACGACTATAAAGCCAGACTCCACTACCGTCATCCTTCATTCCACGTTCGACCACGGTGCTATGGACAAGCAGCAGCTGCCTCTGAACACAGCGTCTCCCAAAACGCGCAAAGCGCAAGTGGGCTTTGTGGTGATAGAGCTAACCCTGCTGAGTGTGTTGTACGGAGGTGTGTTTTACGACGTAACCTATGTCAGCACGATACTTAACCAACTTAGAACTCCAGCTGTGAGTGGTAGTGAAACCAGTCTCCAGATAGCACCAGTCGTCTCCGTGATCGAAACGAGCCCAGTCATCACCACCATCAAACCGCGTGTACAAGCCACATCGAGCTCCACACCGAGTATACAGTCAACACCTACACCAAGTACACCCACTGCGTCTAAAAACCCACCGGATTTCATCCCACACAGTGAACAGACAACGGCGACCGACGTTGTACCCACCACCACCACTCCAGTTCACCCGTACCAAATTTACAAGAGCCGGTTACCACGACAGCGCATACAGTTCGAACCGTGGACCCTCGGGGGCAGCATCCCTTCATTTGCGTCATCACAGGACCGACGGGTTCCGGCAAAACGCACTTCGTCAGGAAGCTCCTTCAACACGCCGACAGCATGATCACCCCACCCATTGCCCGAGTTGTGTGGTGTTATGGAGAATGGCAGGCAGCGTATGCAGCAATGCCCCACATCACGTTCGTGGAAGGCCTACCTAACCTGGCCGATTTGGAACCGGACACCTTGGTGGTTCTGGATGATCTCATGGCGGAGACGGATGCGCGCGTCGCCCAAGTCTTTACCAAAGGCAGCAATCATCGACGGCTCAGCAACAAAGAACATCGGAACATCAGCTTAAATACCCACTACCTGGTGGTCTTCAAAAAACCGAGAGATACCACTCAACTACTGCACCTGGCGAGACAGATGTATCCCGGCCGCACACCATTTGCGTTGGAAGCCTTTAAGGATGCGACAACCCCTCAGCACGGGTATATGCTCTTCGACCTTAAGCAAGCCAACCCCGATCACCTTCGACTACGGACCGGAATCTTTCTCGGAGAGACCCACCACGTGTACATGCAAAAACAACGTAAACACACCCACAGTGGCTCCCCCAGCTGGAGTGTGTGTATGTGTTTGATGATAGTGATAATAAAAAGAATCAATACCACAGCATGGTTGATTTTGCCTCTGTTCTCTGAGGTAGATAAAAAAGGCAGAGTTGTGGGTTCTAGCATTAGTTGTACATGATGTCTGCGCGAGTACGGAAGCACGCCCCGACGCTCCGTGTATTGAAGACGGCCCCACCCGAGTTGGTTCGAACCATTGTACGCGGTGCAGACCCCGCTCTCGTGTGCTGTCTGTGTGAGATTGGACTCAATATCTTAAAAGGCAACGTACCATTGACTCCGGCTCAGAAGGCGAAGTTGGCCAAGCATAAGACAGGTCTCCGAACCTTAGTCCAGAAGCGAGTTTCTCAAACACAAAAGAAAAAGGTGTTACAGAAAGGTGGCTTTCTCGGGGCCATCTTAGCACCGTTGGCCGCTTCTGTGTTGGGTCCAGTATTGGGTGGACTCTTCGGCCGACACTGAACCACACGAAAAAAATGGTCCTCGTCGAACCACGGATCCTTCAAAACCTGCAATCGCCCTACCCTGACCCACCTACGGTGAAGACCATAAACACCCTCGATGAAGAGATGCAAAAGATCTTACAAAGACCGGGGCTAAGCGACAGTGAGAAAGTACAACGGTACAATGAGGCGCTTCAACTGTACATGACGTTCATGGACCAATACAAAACCCTCCCTACCCCAGCACCACCACCACCACCACGCGACACACCGTTGACCTCAGCACCGCTCCAACCACCGCCATTACCAGGGATACCACCCACAGCCCCACAGCGGGTGGAAGACGAAGTTCTGAAGAGTGTACCAGCATCTTTCAAGAAACAAGCTGGCCTGCTATTACAACGGATCAAACAGAATCCTAACATGACTTGGAATGATAAAGGCGAACTACTGGCACAAAATTAGGTGGTCTCCGTTATCCACATGACGGATTTAGTGAATGACCTGATGCGTCAACGCAGGTCGCACACGGATCCTCGAGGATGGGAGGTCTTCGCTCAAGGCTTGAAAGACATGCATGTACCACAGCAATTGGTGGGGAACCCCCAGCGCTGGGCCTGGATGCAGCGGACCCAGCAATCACCGAGTGGCCCACTACCTTCTTGGGAAGCCGAATGGGAACCGGAGTCACCCCCCAAAACACCACCACCACAACGGGCACCTTCTTTTCAGACCTTTAAAAAACCATCCTTGATCAGGACACCCCACATCTCCAGAGCCGTGACACGTAGCAAGTCATCGCGACGAACACGACGCCGGACACAACCGCCCAAGGCCTGGAACACCTATTAAAACCAACAGCAGCAGCAGGACAGCTCAGTCGCCATGTTTTACTTCACCCTACCCAGTAACAGTTCGCTGGATGTGTTTCCTGACAACACCGTGACCAAGTACGTCACCCAGTTACCGCAACCGTTGCATTTACCTGGACGATGGGAATGTGGCCTCGTGGATATCCAATACCCTTACTCGTGGTACAATGTGCGAGCCAATGAAGTGTGGTACGAGGTGATCTACGAAGGAAAAGACACCCGACTCACCCTCCCCGAAGTCCAGTACGATACTCCCAAGGAGTTCATACAGGGGTTGACAAGATTGTTGCATTATAAGGCTCTACGGGAGGTCACGAATACTTCAAAACCCATCAAAACCTTTCCCTTCAAGAATCACGTGGACTTCGATTACAACGCACACAACGACAAGGCACAGATCATCCTCACCGCCAACGTGAGTGTCCTATCCTACAGCAAATGCTGGGTTTCGATCTACAGACGTTCGCTGGTCCCACCGCCCACCAAGGCCAGATCCCGATGGATATGAAGTCGGGTATGTACGGACTCTACGTCTACTCGGACGTGGTCGACAATCACATCGTGGGCGATATCAACACACCTCTGTTACGGGTGGTCCCCATTAAGAAGACGTATTGAGATCAAATCACCCACAGTTTCACCCACATGCTCTACCTACCCGTACGACAAACCGACATCAACACCATCACGGTGGATATAAGAGATGACACGGGACGACCGGTGGCATTCGAACGAGGAAAAGTGGTGCTGACACTTCATTTTCGACTAGCATGTGCTCCCCACATTGTATAATGAAGGTGGCGTACGAGTGCGATGCACGCAGCTATATGGACTATTATGCCCAACAGGCCGGAGGTGGCCTTCCGGTCTTTAGTGGTGCACGCATGCAACGAATACATGGGCTGGGGAACTTACTCGGGAGCATCCGCAAAACGTTCCTGCCCTTTGTGACGCGTAGGGTGAAAGCAATCGGCAAACAAGCGGTACGCAGAGGACTGCAAGTGGCCGGTGATGTCTTGGGGGCTACGGCACCCAAAGAAGCCTTGAAACGGCGGGCCAAAGAAGCGCTAGGCGTCTTGGTGGCCAAAGCACAACGCAGCGTAGGAAATAAAAGACATGCACCACCGAGACCACGCACCAATCGACGACCGACCCAGCGACGACGCACATCGAAGACCCAGGATATCTTTTCTTAATATGTCCTTGATCCACGCAGAGCCCTGCCACCAACAGTGAATTTGATTTGTGGACCGTCCTGCCCACACAGACCAGTGCCGAACAAGGATTATGGGTGGAGTATCTCCCGCTCTCCAGCATCAACGAATCAGGGCCCATCGAGTTCACCATCAGTAATGCGGATATGGCCTATGTGGATTTAGCCCATACATACTTGTATGTGAAAGCCAAGGTCGTCATTGGGGATGGCTCCAGAATCGTCGACCAAGCAACGGTGGCTGCACTCGATGTTTCAACAGGTGGAATTATTTCTCAGCGACAAACTTATCAGTGACTCGACCAACACGTACCCCTATCGAGCCTACATCGAGACGCTGTTGTCGCATAGACGAGAGGCTAAAAAATTTCAGCTGACAGCCGCTTTATTCTACCAGGACACAGCCGAGCACATGGGCGCAGAGAACGACAATGCGGGATATAACAAACGGAAGGCTTTGACCACGAACGGCGTCTCGGTGGATCACATGGGTCAACTGCACGCAGACCTCTTCATGCAAGACCGGTACCTCTTGAACAAGATCCCCATCAAAATCCGACTGATACGGGCGCCTCCGACCTTCGCCTTGATGGCCACTAACGTAGAAGGGCATGCAGCTGACTATAAGATTGTTATCCAAGACGCAGTCCTGTATGTCCGAAAAGTGAAACCGAATCCAGCCGTTCAATTGGGACACATGACAGCCTTGGAAACAAAACCAGCCCAGTACCCTATCCGACGTGTACAAACCAAAGTGTTCTCTGTGCCTGCTGGAAATATGGGCGCCAACAAAGAAAACCTGTTCCTGGGGGAACTACCCAAACGATTGATCCTGGCCTGTGTGGAAAATACCAGTTTCAGCGGAGCCTACCCAGAGAATCCGTTTGACTTTAAACATATCGGCATCAATTTTGTGGCCCTGTATGTGGATGGACAACAGGTGCCAGCCACGGCCTTAACACCGAACTTTGGGCGGAGGAATTTCATTCGAGCCTATCAGAGCCTGTTTACAGCCACCGGTCAAATCAACCAGGACGAAGGGAATATGATCAGTCGGGAGGACTACGCGAACGGATACACGCTGTTCTGTTTCGATCTGACCCCCACCTTAGAGAACGACCATCAGCTGGCCCTAGCCAAGCAAGGCAATTTACGGTTGAAAATCCACTTTGCACGAGCCCTCGGGACCACCGTCAATGTGATCTGCTACGCCGAGTTTGACAACATCATTCAAGTGGACAAGGCGCGCAACGTCCTGTGTGACTTCTCCACCTAAAATGGATACAGACCAGATAACCACCGTGCTGGAGAATGACCCAGAGACACGTAGGGTCTTTCAAGGGGTGTTCGCCCGAGATGTGTTTCCATTAGACCGTATGTATCCGGCTGCTTACGTTCTCAACACGGACCCGATGGATCGGCCCGGTGAACACTGGGTGGCCGTGTATTTGACAGAACAGCAGGGCGAATACTTTGACCCGTACGGTCTGCCACCCCTCCATCCCGATTTAACAGACTTCATGGATCAAGGCACAGAGACGTGGTGTTGGAACAGTCAAACGTTGCAAAGCCTGACCAGTGGCGTGTGCGGACAATATTGCTTGTTTTACCTTACCATCGATGCCGGGGAAGACCCTTATCTACCATCGTACAGATGTTTGACGAGTACCCCCAGGCCGAGGACCGCGATGTACTCGTCTATGACTGGGCCGCCCATCATTTCAATGTACAAGCCCCGTTCTGCGCTTAAGTTAATGACAAGCCCCTTGTTCTGGGCTTCAATGTACAAGCCCCTTGTTCTGGGCTTCAGTTAATTACAAGCCCCTTGTTCTGGGCTTCAGTTAATTACAAGCCCCTTGTTCTGGGCTTCAGTTAATTACAAGCCCCTTGTTCTGGGCTTGAGTTTTCACGTGGTTGTTCTCACGTTGTTGTTGTTCACTGAATACAAAAAAAATGAGATCTCACCAAAAAACCCTGTCTTGTGTGTTTTATTCCTAATGCATCAATGCCCAATGTGGAGATTCAGTCAAACTGAAATCAGTGGTGTAGGATGGGGCCAAAATGTAACCCATCAAGTTTAGAATGCAAGAGCACTATAGTAAAAATAGAGAGCCAATGAAATCAGCCCACAGACCAAGTTCGTGTTTTTGGTCTAGGTTTGGAGCGGGCATTTCATTGAGGTGCGTGTATACGGTGAGTGAAGACTCGTCCAACACGTATAGATTATGTTGATGACTATAAGTTCTAGGTAACCCATCAAGGTTAGAATGCAACAGCACTATAGTAAAAAATAGAGAGCCAATGAAATCAGCCTACAGACCAAGTACGTGTCTTTGGTCTAGGTTTGGAGCGGGCATTTCATTGAGGTACGTGTATACGGTGAGTGAAAAGACTCGTCCAACACGTATAGATTATGTTGATGACTATAAGTTCTAGGTAACCCATCAAGGTTAGAATGCAACAGCACTATAGTAAAAAATAGAGAGCCAATGAAATCAGCCTACAGACCAAGTACGTGACTTTGGTCTAGGTTTGGAGCGGGCATTTCATTGAGGTACGTGTATACGGTGAGTGAAGAGACTCGTCCAACACGTATAGATTATGACTATAAGTTCTATGAGCATAATGTATGAAAGTGGCTTTGAACACCGTATTAGTCAATCAATGGCCTAGAATGGAGCCAAAGGTAACCCATCCATGTCCAGAAAAACATTACCCGGGTGTACAAGAACCCAGATGTAGGCGCGGACGTCAGCGAAAGCACACCGTGAATACCCCAATTCGATTGGCTGATTGTTCGACCGCTGATTGGTTCTTTTTCTCGATTGGTTCTTTTTATACTACTAAACTGTGAAGTAGATTACATCTTACATAGGCCTTAAGGCCGTGATATGCATATGAAGTATTCTGGGGCATGGTCAGTACTTTCCAATTTTCCCTTCGTCTACTACTCACCGATTTTTTGATTTTTTTTATTATTTATTTATTTATTTATTTATTTATTTCCTCGAGAGCTTTAAAATAAGACCTCACTCTACCCCATCGGGCCACTAGTGCTCCACCTAGACTCCAACATGTCCACCCCGTATGGATTTATACATACCAATATCCCAGTATATGAGTGTATATGGGTCTATATGGATCTATATACAAGCCTACGCGGTACTTTGATAGTTTTTTCCATCGTATTCTACATGATCAACCTCATAGCTCATAGTAAAAGCCATAAAAAAAACGACCACCCCTATACCCATACAGGCCAAATATAGCGGACATGATCTTCGCCTGGGAATTGGTCTAGTCCGAGTTGTCTCCCTTGCACCAAAGCGTATAGATGGCGCTGTGGTTTGAACGACGTTATTATCCGGGCAAATTTTGGTCTTGAGCAGCCATTTTGTGTTTTCTGAGCTGGGGAACATTCTCTGTCGCAGTTTATAACGGAACTTTCTTCCTTTCGGTGTCCGCTGAGATGAATAATGTGACGAAACTCTGCACCATTCATCGCCTGCATGTACCCGTCACACGTGGACTGTAATCGAGGGAGTGTGCTGTGTTGTGTTCGAGCGGACGCATACATTTGTGTGATATCAGACAGGAAACGTGAAAATTGATATTCTTTCACAGATTTCGAAGTGTATACAGTTCTGGTGAGCTGAACGCAGCCTTTATGAGCAGCGATTGAACGATGATGTAGGCCACCGAACAGGTTTTGTGGAATCAACATTCTGTAACACTCCCCCCTCCCCCCTTGACTGGAGGGATTTTATCGGACATCTGTAGTACGGAACGCTATTTGTTGCATACATTCGCTTATCGTGGCAGTCCGTATAATTTGTCAATT
>JAVTVY010054505.1:0-32058 GCA_036873755.1 Hanleya hanleyi | reverse complement strand
AAACTGCTGTGTCATCTACACAAAATAGTAACTATGGAATGCTGACCTACATGTATGCATGTATTGACGGAGGTATATGAATTTTGCCCTTGAAGAAGAGAAGACAAACTTGAATCCTTCTAAAATATCGAAGGGAAGAAAAAAATGTAACATTGGAATATTAATACAGTAAATTGGGACCAGACAGGCCAAAAGGAATCTAGGCCCGTGCATGACCCTATTATGTTGCTGTTCAGTTCCCTTATATATATTTATGTTTGGCAGTTACACATGTACTTTATTACAAGCATGATATTATAACAGAGCCATAAGACATGTACATGTAAAATAACTATAATAGAGCCATAAGACATGTACATGTAAAATGAACATGTACCTCAATTATATTCCATTATTATTTAATGTTTGTTTATTGTGAATTTGTATTATAAGTATGGAGTTATTAGTTACTGATAAATGTATACACTCAATATTATGTAACACATGTTATAACTAGGATTTAATGCTATGAGTTTACTTTGTAATAAGATTTTATGATAACAGTTCTATTAGTTCATAGCTCTTGAAAGTTGACATTTAATTAGTGTTGTTAGACCATTTCTGACCAGCTGGTGCAAAGACAGGAGCCAGGTGTCAATTGTAGTCAGACTGTCATTTTAGTCTCAGATAATCCTTGTTGTTATTAGGTAAGAGTCCCTACTGTTAATTGAGATGTCATACTGAATGAACAGGATAGCTGGCAGACATGACAGGACGTTAGGATTACTTGAACAATTGTTGAAAGTGTGTTATGATTGTTAAGAATGTCTACCTGTGGATTTCACTAAAACTATAATGTATATAAATATGTATGCAGTAGGAAACCAAGTCAGTTCATTTTTAGAATTCATCTTGGCATGCGACTTTGCAGCGCCAAGGCAGTTCGTGTATATAAGTTATATAGGTAACACTTGTAAATGTAGGTTGCTATATGTACTAACATATAGTTTCTGTAATAACTGGAAGTGCTGTATAATTGTGTATATTAGAATTAATATTACGTCAAGGTTAGATAATTGGATTAGGGTAAATAAAGCTAGGTTGTGTTATATTTAACATGGACTACGACTTACTTATTAATGTGATAACCAGTGAGCCAACTAGGTTATACTATGTCGGACGAACACTGGCGGGCAATGAAGACAGACACTGCATTTTGGTAGTGTACAGCTAAAGTACATCCATGGGATGGAAGCATAAAATTTGGGGCAGGTGTCACCCCATCACACAAGCAAGGGGAATCACAAACCCCATGAAATATTACTGCAAATAAAGTTAATTAGCATAATTAGTATGTCGGACGTAACATAAGATGGAAAATCTGAAGATTTTTGATAAATCTATTTTTATCTCGCCTTACGAAGTAAAGGGGAGATATTGTGAGAGGGGGAAAGAGGATGTCGCCGTCGGTGTCGGTGTCGGTGTCCCCTGCCTGGAAATGAATGGGTTTTTGGTTTAGCAAGTTAAAACAAAATCTAGAAAAAATATAAAAAATATAAAAAAAATATAAAAAATATGGGGGGTGGGTATGCCACCTGGGGGTACTACCCCTGGGGTACTCTAATGTTAAAATCCCTATGAATGAGTTTTGCGTTTAGCTGAAGTGCACATGTACATCTGTACTTGGAAAGTTTCTTGCAGCTGTCAGCTGTCATTGGATGATTATGAAACTTGGTATACATGTTTCTTATGATAAGAGGATGTACTTGTGCTATTTTTGAGAAGAAATATTAATTTTTCTCAAAATTATGGCAAATGAAGAGTTTTCTGTTTAGGTAAATTGTACATGTAGGCCTCTACATGTATACACATACATCTACATGGTAACTTTGTTCCAGTTGTCAGCTGTCATTGGATGATTATGAAACTTGGTACACATGTTTCTTATGATTAGAGGATGTACCTGTGCTATTTTTGACAAGAAATATTAATTTTTCTCCAAATTATGGTAAATGAAGAGTTTTCTGTTTAGGTAAATTGTACATATACATGTCCATGGTAAGTTTGTTCCAGTTGTCAGCTGTCATTGGATGATTATGAAACTTGGTACACATGTTTCTTATGATAAGAGGATGTACCTGTGCTATTTTTGAGAAGAAATATTAATTTTCTCAAAATTATGGCAAATGAAGAGTTTTCTGTTTAGGTAAATTGTACATACAGGCCTCTACATGTATACATATACATCTACATGGTAACTTTGCTCAAGTTGTCAGCTGTCATTGGATGATTATGAAACTTGGTACACATGTTTCTTATGATTAGAGGATGCACCTGTGCTATTTTTGACAAGAAATATTAATTTTTCTCCAAATTATGGCAAATGAAGAGTTTTCTGTTTAGGTAAATTGTACATGTAGGCCTCTACATGCATACATATACATGTACATGATAAGTTTGCTGCAGTTGTCAGCTCTCATTGGATGATTACGAAACTTGGTACAAATGTTTCTTATGATTGGAGGATTTATTTGTGCTATTTTTGAGATGAAATATTAATTTTTTTCCAAATTATGGCAACTGATTGAGTTTTGCGTTTAGCCGAAGTGCACATGTACATCTGTACACCACAGTTTGCTGCAGTTGTCAGCTGTCATTGAATGATTATGAAACTTGGTACACATGTTTCTTATGATTAAAAGATGTACCTGTGATACCATCCATACCATCACTACCATCCATACTATCACTACCATTCCTACCATCACTACCATCCATACCATCACTACCACCCATACCATTCCTACCATCACTTCCATCCATATCATTACTACCATCCATACCATCACTACCATCCATACCATAACTACCATTCCTACCATCACTACCATCCATACCATCACTACCATCCATACCATCGCTACCATTCCTACCATCACTACCATCCATACCATCACTACCATCCATGCCATCACTACCATCCATACCATCCATACCATCACTACCATTCCTACCATCCATACCATCACTACCATCACTACCATCCATACCATCACTACCATCACTACCATCCATACCATCGCTACCATTCCTACCATCACTACCATCCATACCATCACTACCATCCATACCATCGCTACCATTCCTACCATCACTACCATCCATACCACCACTACCATCCATACCATCACTACCATTCATACCATTCCTACCATCCATACCATCACTACCATCCATACCATCACTACTATCCATACCATCCATACCATCACTACCATTCATACCATTCCTACCATCCATACCATCACTACCATCCATACCATCACTACTATCCATACCATCACTACCATCCATACCATCACTACCATTCATACCATTCCTACCATCACTACCATCCATACCATCCATACCATTCCTGCCATCACTACCATCCATACCATCACTACCATCCATACCATCATTACCATTCCTACCATCCATACCATTCCTATCATCACTACCATCCATACCATCACTACCATCCATACCATCACTACCATCCATACCATTCCTACCATCACTACCATCCATACCATCACTACCATCCATACCATCACTACCATCCATGCCATCACTACCATCCATACCATAACTACCATCACTACCATCCATACCATCACTACCATCACTACCATTCCTATCATCACTACCATCCATGCCATCACTACCATCTATACCATCACTACCATCCATACCATCACTACCATCCATACCATCACTACCATCTATGCCATCCTACCATCCATACCATCACTACCATCCATACCATCACTACCATTCCTACCATCACTACCATCCATACCATCACTACCATCCATACCATCACTACCATCTATGCCATCCTACCATCCATACCATCACTACCATCCATACCATCACTACCATCCATACCATAGCTACCATTCCTACCATCACTACCATCCATACCATCACTACCATCCATACCATCACTACCATCCATACCTTCACTACCATCCATACCATCACATCCATACCATCCATACCATCACTACCATCCATACCATCACTACCATCCGTACCACTCCTACCTTCACTACCATCCATACCATCACTACCATCCATACCATCACTACCATCCATACCATCACTACCATCACTACCATAACTACCATCCATACCATCACTACCATCCATACCATCACTACCATCCATACCATCGCTACCATTCCTACCATCACTACCATCCATACCATCACTACCATCCATACCATCACTACCATCCATACCATCACTACCATCTATGCCATCCTACCATCCATGCCATCACTACCATCCATACCATCACTACCATCCATACCATCACTACCATCCATACCATCCTACCATCCATACCATCACTACCATCCATACCATCACTACCATCCATACCATAACTACCATTCCTACCATCACTACCATCCATACCATCACTACCATCCATACCATCACTACCATCCATACCATTCCTACCTTCACTACCATCCATACCATCACTACCATCCATACCATCACTACCATTCCTATCATCCATACCATTCCTATCATCCATACCATTCCTACCATCACTACCATCCATACCATCACTACCATCCATACCATCACTACCATCCATGCCATCACTACCATCCATACCATCACTACCATCCATACCATCACTACCATTCCTACCATCACTACCATCCATGCCATCACTACCATCCATACCATCACTACCATCTATACCATCACTACCATCCATACCATCACTACCATTTCTACCATCACTACTATCCATACCATCACTACCATCCATACCATAACTACCATTCCTACCATCACCACCATCCATACCATCACTACCATCCATACCATCACTACCATCAATACCATCCATACCATCACTACCATCCATACCATCACTACCATCCATACCATCACTACCATCCATACCATCACTACCATCCATACCATCACTACCATTCCTACCATCCATACCATCACTACCATCCATACCATCACTACCATCTATACCATCACTACCATTCCTACCATCACTACCATCCATACCATCACTACCATCCATACCATCACCATCCATACCATCACTACCATCCATACCATAACTACCATTCCTACCATCACTACCATCCATACCATCACTACCATCCATACCATCACTACCATCCATACCATCACTACCATCAATACCATCCATACCATCACCACCATCCATACCATGATGGTGATGGTAGTAATCCCACTTGGGACTGGACTATCCAGCAGTAATCCCACAGAGGACTATCCATCAGTAATAACATGGGACTGGTCCACCCAGCAGTAATCTCACACTGGAATGCCCTATGCACCAGTAATCCGACTGCACTGACCTATCCATCCTACATGGGATTAACTTTTGCCAGTAATCCCACATGGGACTGATGTTATTGTCTGTACCAGATAATCTATTACAGACATTATTGTCTGTACCGCATCACTTATTCCAGACCTTATTGTTTGCTCTACATGTATGCTTTCAATACTGCTGCACCTTTGGCGGATGACCCCGCAAGGCGAGATGTTGGGGTTCTCAGAACGCTTGTTATTAGCCCACCATGATCACCAGATGGTGGGCTGTTCAAATCGCTTTTCGTCCGTCGCCCGTGGTCCGTCCGTCAGTCCGTAAACAATTCTTGTTATCGCGATTTCTCAGGAACTACTTTATGGATCTTTCTCAAATTTGGTGCACAGGTTCCCCTTGGGGTCTAGTTGTGCAAGATACCTTTTTTGGTCCGATTCGAAAATCCAATATGGCCACCAGGCCGCCATCTTGGATTTCCCCATGAAATCTTGTTATCGCGATTTCTCTGCATTTTGGTAGTTCACCTTGGGGTCTAGTTGTGCAAGATACCTTTTCTGGTCCGATTCGAAAATCTAATTAAATATGGCCACTAGGCAGCCATGTTGGATTTTCCCACGAAACTTTGTTATCGTCATTTCTCAGATAGTACTGCATGGATCTTTCTCAAATTTGGTACACAGGTTTCCCTTAGGGTCTAGTTGTGCAAGATACCTTTTTCAGTCCGAATCGAAAATCCAATATGGCCACAAGGCAGCCATCTTGGATTTCCCTATGAAACCTTGTTATCATGATTTCTCAGGAACTATACTGCATGGATCTTTCTCAAATTTGGTACACAGTTTCCCCTTGGGGTCTAGTTGTGCAAGATACCTTTTCTGGTCCGATTCGTAAATCCAATATGGCCACAGGCAGCCATCTTGGATTTCCCCATGAAACCTTATCACGATTTCTCAGGAAGTACTGTATGGATCTTTCTCAGATTTGGTACACCAGTTCCCCTTGGGGTCTAGATGTGCAAGAAAGCTTTTTTGTTCGATTCGAAAATCCAGTATGGCCACCAGCTGGCAGCCATATTGGATTTCCCGATGAAACTTTATCGTCATTTCTCGGGAAGTACTGCATGGATCTTTCTCAAATTTGATACACAGGTTCCCCTTGGGGTCTAGTTGTGCAAGATACCTTTCCTGGTCCGAGTTGAAAATCCAGTATGGCCACCAGGCAGCCATCTTGGATTTTCCCATGAAACTTTATCGTCATTTCTCAGGAACTATTGCATGGATCCGATCTTACTCAAATTTGGTACACAGGTTACCCTTAGGGTCTCGATATGCAAGATGCCTTTTTCGGTCTGAATCGAAAATGCATTTATGGTCAACAGGTGGCCATCTTAGACTTCGCCATGAAATTTTGTTATCATGATTTTACAGGAAGTACTTCCTGGATCTTTCTAAAATTTGATACACAGGTTCCCCTTGTGGTCCAGTTGTGCAAGATACCTTTTCTGGTCCGATTCCAAAATCCAATATGTCCATCAGGCAGCCATCTTGAATTTCCCATGAAACTTTGTTATTGCGATTTCTCAGGAACTACTGGATGGATCTTTGTTAAATTTGGTACACAGGTTCTCCTTGTCGTCTAGTTGTGCAAGGTACATTTTCTGGTCCGATTCGAAAATCCAATATGGCCAACAGGCGGCCATCTTGGATTTTCCCATGCAACTTTGTTATCGTGATTTCTCGGTCCGAATCGAAAATCCAATATGGCCACAAGGCAGCCATCTTGAATTTCCCCTTGAAACATTGTTATCGTGAATTCTCGGGAAATATTTCATGGGGCCTAGTAGTGCAAGATAACTTTTTTGGGTCCGATTCGAAAATCTAATTAATACGGTATTCTCAAGTTGTGATCATGTTGCATCACAAGAGTCGGTGGATCAAACGGTGGGGCATATTCTATATATTGACTATAGAGAATATTCATACCTTCACCTTCCATATCAAGGAGTTCAAATAATTCGGAATTAAAATGTATTTCTTCAAATTTTAAATCCGTTTTCTTTGCCCCATGCTTTCGTCTACCGGCAGGTCGGCTACATGAAGGGACGTCACTCTTGTGACTCAACATCACAACTCGACAACTGTAGACTATTGCATGTTTCGATCCAAGGGAGATAATCTGGATTCAGGCACTTTCGAAGTTTCAACATTACTGCGTGGACCGGATCCATTCAGTATTATTGTACCATCTTACTATTTTCGAGCATGGTATCTTAAAGAGGTAAAAGTGTCATTTAAAAAATATTCAGCAAATAACATATTTCGATAAAAGTTATTCAGTAGTTGAAAGCAACTATGGTGAACGTGTTTCTGTGACCTCATTTTTTAATATCACGGGCATTGAAATCACACTTCTGACATTCTCTGAAAAACGTAACAGCACCTGCACTTGGCTCCAGTGCCTGAGATGACGTCAGAAAACGCGCACCAGTCGGCATTCCGAGCGTGATGCTTTGCAACGTCATACTCGATCTTAGAACTTTTATCGCACTGTGACGGCTTCTAATGTGACGTCATGGATACCTGGTCACGTTATCCGACGTCATCTCAGTCATTTCCCATTTTCATGTTGTTCACTAGACCGAATTGAAGAATCTGACAATATTGATCCCTATATGAAATACGAGATTTCAATACTTGAAAATCTTTTGGCAAATGTTGCAAGTGATCATGCTGTTCAGTTTACCCGAACAACTAAAATCACGCTACTACCTCTTTAAAAGAGATATCTCAAACTAGCCCAGTAAACAGAACAGAATTAGCATTCGTTCCTAATTATAAAATCTTAAGTATGTTTCATAGCTCATGCCAAAGTGTCAAAGAGATTGGTCTTCGCTTCCAGTACCCAATGATGACACATGCAAAAAATAGATAAAAAAAATACTACAAAACGGAGTCGAAGGATCCTCCGCACGTGTACATTCACTTTCAGACTAACTTTGATCATTTCTCTTGTATTATAACAACCGACATAACTACAGTTTCTAGAAATCTTGAAACTCCTGAAACTTATATCTTGGTGTTTTTCAGTGTCCCTTTTTCGATCTTTTTCGCTCAGATTCGAAATTCTGTAAAC
This sequence comes from Hanleya hanleyi, assembly GCA_036873755.1. Classification (NCBI taxonomy): domain Eukaryota; kingdom Metazoa; phylum Mollusca; class Polyplacophora; order Lepidopleurida; family Hanleyidae; genus Hanleya; species Hanleya hanleyi. The sequence goes on along the minus strand of JAVTVY010054505.1, from coordinate 23,570 downwards.
AAAATTACATATCAATCGTTTGTTCTAAAGATCCTCTAGTCATTAGCTTACAATTATTGGACAATGGTGGGCGTCAAGATCCTTCAGGATCTCTCGTTTAAATATGTGTTTGCATTTGTCAGAAACTTTACATTCGTGAAAAGACAGAAGGGGCATAACTTTCATTTTAATAAGGTTGGCATCATTAACTATGTAGTTGTGAGTACTTAGAGATCTCTACAATGAGGGCTTATTGAAGGGCGGACAGTGTTACGTCCAACCGTGGTGGTTAGGACCTTAAAATTCTCTTGTTAAATCACACTTTTGCCACTTTAATTGTGCATCAATTTCTACCTTTAGATCCATTCCACCTCAGTGACTACAAAGAAAGTCCTCTTCTATGTGTAAAAGCATCTTTTGGATGTCACCATGGTGTATGTTACAATCTGGGTGCAAATATTGGCCTCAAATCAAGCTTAATTAAGTTAATTAAAAACAAATAATTTGAAGTTGAACCTGTTGTTATTATATTTTCTATCTCCACAACACTCAGACAAAATAGTGGCATTTCCAGAAATTAAAATTTCTTCATATGTAACTGTAATAAGTGACTTCAACATGAAGTGCCTGTTTGTGACACCTTGGCATATTAGCTTATAAATTGTTTTTTCCAGCTACCTTTGCCAGGAAGGTGGGAAATGCTCGTGACAAATACAAGATTGAGCCACCACATATTACGGGAGACCCAGCATTTGATAGAATATACCGAGCTCAGTAAGTATTCAACATTATTCCCCGAGGTCATGTACTTGATCTAAACATGGACTCACCAGTGTATCCCTATGTCCTACATGTATGTGATATGCCGAAAGCTTTGGATCTCCATGATGTCCACAATTTAGAAATCTACAGGTCTGTGTTATCAAATTGTATATAACTATTATATTGTGAAGAATTTTGGATAAAAACAGCTGGATATATGAAAACTATTTTTTATGCTGTACATGTACTTCCCGTGATGAAATTATTAGACTTCACCTGGCATGCAATTATGCATGATAGGCAATTTGTGTATACATGGAAAGCCATTTAATGATTATAAAGCTGTAATGCAAAGGTTGCTATATTCCAATTTTCTCTATATTTTGATTGACTGGAAGTTAAAAAAATAATTGGTTTAGTAAAAAACTCAAATTTAGAGGAGAATGGAATGTTATAATATTGAACAATTGCCTTTCCCGAAAAGATGCATCACTTAGGTCCCTTGAATTTGGCGCTGTTTTCAGTAAATTCTGATGTCCTCTAGGCTCTGATCCAGAACTCCTGCACATGCACAATATAGACCATGGTGTGACGTGTCTTACGTTCTGTGACGTCGCCAAAGTACTGGGTCACATCATGCCCAAAATCAATGAAGTGGAAAACGTCATCACTGTGAAAGCATTACTATCTCGTGACAACGCCATGTGTACTATATTTTGTTGTCAATTGCATTACACCACTGCATATATGACAGATTTCAGTATAATGGGGGCCAAAACGTGGCCGTCAACACTGAAAAATAAACTCTGACTATTTTATGTTTTGCATGTGTTACCTTGACAATGATGGTTTGAAGTCTGATTTTGTGAAAGTTTTGAGATAATTGGTCGATTGTGAGAAAATCTAGAATAGATTTTTTTGCCCACCCTTCCATCTGATAGTTTCTCTGCAGATCACTGCAGAAGAGCTATATTCTGCTGCTCTGACTCACTAAGCAGGAGCTAAATGTTTCTCTTAATGCAATGTAGTATAATTGAATGAACACTCCAGCAGTCCATGACCATCCGGAATAGTGGGAAGCTAGTTTTCAATGCAAAAAGTACTCAACAAATGCAAAGAACATGTAGGACGGACACAAGGTTTGCCAAAGTTTTTCTGTGTAAGTGACGTTTTGAACACACATCATAACTGAAAATTAATTCTTAGCTTCCACATAACTATTCAAAGCATTTCATGAAGATGGCGCTTAGTTTTTCTGAGTAAAAGTTTGATTTCACGTGGTTGCTAACGTGGTGTTTTGGACGGACAAACAGTAACGTTAGCAACATTACATCGTCAGAAACATTTCTTTTTTTGCTATGGAAAAGATGCTTGCCGCAAACTAGATGATTTCAGAAAGAAATCAGGAGGAAATTTCTTTTGAACATGTGGAATGCCTATTAACCAACCTACAGGTTAACAAAAATCGAATATTACTGTTGCTAACATTACATTTGGACGGACTTTGTGGATAGACGGACATGCCTATTTCGGGGAATTTTCACAAAATGCCAGAATTTACCATGATGAAGATCAGATATATGGGTTCTAAGCTCTGTTATCTACATGTACATGAACTATCGGGCAAATTGATAACGCCAATTGATGCAATATTTTTACCATGTGTCAGTCATTGCTAACGTGACACATGTGGACGGACATTTGTCACGTTAGCAATAAACATGGCAGTGCTAATGTTACATTCAGACAGACACCTTATAAACTGATGATTGAGCTGCAAAAATAAATACTGTAGACTGCTATTATCAACCAACTCTGCTCACTTTGTCAGTTCTGCCAAGCAAACATAAGAAAGATCTGTATTTGCAACAAAATTTACGTACCGGTAAATCATACTTAGTTGTATTGCTAACGTTACTCTGTTGCTAACATTACATAAGTGGACGGACACAAAACAAATTGAATTTTCACATTCAATTGCACTTCACATGACTCATCAATTACATATTTAGTGGAAGTGCGGTGTAGGAAATACAGACTTACAATGAAATGTTGACTAACTGTTATAGAATAGAGTATAGCTTGAACAATGTTGTTGCTAACGTGACTTTAATTTGGACGGACATTCTTTTGAGTCACGTTAGCAGTTTTTGAAAACCTTATTTTTTATTTACTTTTTAAATATTTTGGTTGATTTTATGTACCAAATCAGCCACACATAAGCGTTTTTCATACCAAATTCATTAAAAGTATGAGACAATAGTATTGTATGATACAGATGACCAAATTCCATAGAGGTGCTAACATTACAGATGTGGACGGACAACCTTGGAAATTGATCCAGATATTATATTTTCACCATTTGGCTTTGTTGTACACTACAAGGATTGCAGTTCAACTTTAAATGACAATTCCACCCCAAATCAATATTTTAGAACATTTCAATTGTGAAAACAATACATTCTATGGCATTGCAAGTTGGTCTACAAGAAGATTGGGATTTTCGTCTGTCCTACAACCCAGCAATTCAATATTTTCTTATCAAATTATTTTGAAAAGTTGTTTGTATATTGCAAACATTTTATGTATTCTATATCCACAATCCATATACTATCATTTAGAATGAAACTCAGAACGATTCTACAAGTGTTTCAATAAATTCAGGGCTTGAGAAAAAAATAGTGTCTTTGGCCCCCTTTATAATGAAATCTGTCATACTCAAGAGGAATTAATTTAATAGAGGATTTTTATCCTCTCCTGCACTGCAGGTGTTGGGCTGCTTATTTTTTTTTTTATTATTTACACAAACTTAAAAATCGATCAATGCAAGAAATATTTTGTGTATGAAAAGTTCAGTATTTCAGTAAATATTAAAATTCCTTAGAAAGTTGTATTTCACCGTTAACATTCATGGCATAAACATAGCCAAATTACAGCCAGGGATCGTGTGCCCTTTCTTGTACATTTATTTTATCCAGTTATTAATTTCCAGTACATGTAGTATTACCGATGTTCTCCTAGAAACGAACATTTCAGGGCGAAGACAAAACATATTAAGGATTGGTACAGCAGCCATAAATCTCTGATTAATATGTTGTTTATTTGTCTTTCTCTCTCCGCAGACAAAATTCTTTGGAGTTCTTCCCTATTTTCATGGTTTGCATGTGGGTGACCGGAATTTTCCTTCATCAAGGTAACTCAAGCTCTCTAGTACATGTAGGATAATATGGAACAACTGTTACAGGTCGTCTTGGTACTATCCCTCAGCAAACTGAGGATTACTCCTCATACATGTCATAAGCAGTGTACCAGAGGTGTACTCCTCAAATATGCAAATTATGCAGAGGAGTACTCCTTGCTACACAGACTTTGTTTTCCAAGCCTCCTACCTCTGCCTACTCCTCACTACACTAGTACAGAGATTTTGTTTTCCAAGCCCCCTACTCCTCACTACACTGCTGGGACACAGCCTGAAATCTCCTACTCCTCCCTACACTGCCATGACTGCAGAGACTCTACCATCTGCCTGCCTACTCCTCACCTTGACCTACTCTCTGCTGCAGAATGGTAGATTTAAACATCACCAACTAACTGATTTGAAAAGGATGGGCAAATATGTGAAGATTTTGTTACAAGTGGTGGGTGGTTACATTTGTAGATCTTCTTTTGTATCATGTAGAAATTGCACTATGGAAGACAAAGTAGGTGGTATATTGAACGACCGTCATGTAAGTTGTTATTTAGTGCATGATTTGTTCATGATATTCATACAATTTCCATGTGAACCTAGCAGTGAGTTGTTGTACACACATGTTCCAAATGATTGTAAGAATTTTTAGTAGCCCCTTTCTTGAAACACAATTTTAATCATTATAGGGCAAGGCTTTGGTGTAAGACCTCTCATTGAAAAGGTAATATCCTGGACAAAAGACTGACAATACAACTTGCAGCAGATCCTTTGCCAATTATATTTCGTGAGTCTTACACCAATTTGTTGCCCATTATATACATGTAGTGTCTTATGAGTAAATTACATGTAAACAGAGCAACTTTACACATATTAAAGTGCATGTACATAACTCTGTTCTAGGTAAATAGATAGCAGTGTTAACAGATCCAACCATAAAAATCAAGACTGATTTAGTTGCTTGCATTTCTACTAACATCCTGATTGTACTACATGTATTCACCAAGTATTTAATTACTGGTCGTATTCAATTAACTAATTCTTTGAAATACATGATTATTATATCAAGATCACCATGATAATTGTAACTGGGTACTCCTCAGCCTGCATTGCGACATACACCGCAGAGCCTACTGGAGGAGGACTCCTGCAGGCTACACTGATGCAGTGTTGTCTGCAGTGTAGCCAGAGGGGTACACTGCCAGTGCCTGCACTGCAGCAGAGGAGTACACCGATACCTACACTGCAGCAGAGGAGTACACTGCCACTGCCAGCAGAGAAGTACTCCTCAGACTAAACTGCCGCCTACACCGCAACATCATTTACATAATTGGGGCACTACTCTAGCTATACTGCTCACTACACTACATCCTACTCCTCCAGCTGATGCAGTGTAGTTGCAGTGTACACTTCACACTATCCTTTAGGTTATCCTTTAGCTACATGTACTCTGACTACACTGCACTACTGCTCAGTTTGCCAAGGGATGGCTGTCATTTTTCTTTCACTTTCGCTTTGAAGCTTTAGGAGGAAATGATATTACGAGGCTGATATTTGGAAAATTATCTGCAGTTATCTCTTCAAGTCAATGAAAGCTTGTTGAATTCCGTGAACGCTGTGTGTGCATGGAAATGAAACAGTCATAATCAAGAGTCACTATAATACATGTACCATTTCCAAGCCCACTCATACATGAAGAAACATGGATCTGTCCTGGCTTTTTTGTCATTCAGAACACATACATGTATTACATTGATTGTGTGACACAACAAACGATATCTCCTGGCAAATATTTGTGACAATTAATGTCATGAATATGATGAATGTTACTGCATTATTGTGACAATATGTACCTTGTATATTGTAGCAACTCTTTGTTTGTAAATATTTTTTTTACACTAAATTACACATACCAGAAATGAAAGTTTGAGAATCTCTATTACTGAATTTTTTATTTCTGTGAGCATGCTCATTGGTGTAGCAAATATTGGAGCTTTGTTATCTCATTATTGAAGTACGGTCCAGGTATTTCCCATGATTATTCAGTACAGTTTCTAGTACATGTAAACTTTCTGCTCTTAATTTGATTTATTTTTTCTGCAGTGCCAGCTGCCTTGATGGGATTATATTATCTCTATGCCAGGAGGGAATATTTTAATGACTATTCTGTGGATGCTGAGAAAAGGTGAGTATCCTTGGTATCCACTGTCATGACTGTGGACACAGTTATGGCAGCATTCATTATTTTACAGACAATTCATTATCATTACCAAGTCAATAAATGAAGCAAACACCTGAACTGAAGCTGGCACCAATCTGATTAAAACTCGCTTAATAACCGCTCCTCTGTCGGACATGTCGCTAATTAAGATCTGGGACAGTCCCTATAACAAATCCATCAGAATAACGAATAAAATAGTTTCCGGGTCAATAGTCGCCCAATGAGATGCCTCGTAGTATAGCGTGTCGGCTTCTCTCCTAATATTAATGTTGTTGTTGCGATGCAGTTATGAACTGATTTTGTGAAAACAAAATAACTGTACCTATATATCCAGCAGTGCAAGAAATACCCTTTGATCTTTTCACCTGATCTGTCATTGAGAGCAACGGGGAGCAGAAAATAATCTTTGGTGATCGCTCATGGACTGGAGTCGAGAGCAAGAACTTCGTCAGCCACCTGCATGGGTTGTCCATACACTCGGCAACATAAAGATTTCCCGTAGCCGGTAGGAAGAACGGCTATACAGTGTCTTTTACGTAGCATGCAAGAAAGCATCTGCAGTTGCTCCTGCTTTAATGCGGGCACGTCAAATTCATGGCACACCATAATTTTCTATCTCGCCTTGAACTTCGCCGCCACTGAATATAGGCACCCCTTCGCCTGTCGAAGTTGGACTGTGATTGGTCGCCAGTCTGACATGTGTAACAGATTTAAGATCGGGACTGTCCCAGATCTTAATTAGTGACATGTCAGATAGAGGAGCGGTTATAAATTAAGACTGAGTTTTAATCAGATTGAAGCTGGCACAAGATGTAGTCCAGAATGGCACATGGAGTGGAGGAAGGCACATTTTTCTGACCCCAACCACCCACATATCATTTATCCTATCTCCCTTAATGACTATACCACCTACCACATATATACAATAGAAATGAAAAATCTCCCCCCTCCATCACCATGATCAGATTACTTTTTTCTGGAACAGCCTCAATTCACAAGATATCACACAAAGCGATTCACATGTATCCTGCAACATCGTTCCATGTATGAGCAAGGAAACTTTTAGAAAATTTGCATTTTGTCATGATATATGTACAGTTTTTCTTGCTGTGTAAACAGGAAGCAATAGTCAACATGTAGTCATGGTATGCAAAATTGGTATACAAAATTGGATACAATGGGAAACCAGTTTTTCTTACTGGAAAAAAAAACTTTTCAACATAAAGAATTGTTTAAAGATACCCGATAGATGAAATACAAACTGGTTTTCATATTATGATTTTTACAAATCTTTATGGATTACTTAATCATGAATATATCAGCCTTTCTACATTGTTTGGTATTGGGTGGTATTCTACATTGTTTGGTATTGGGTAGTATTCTACATTGTTTGGGTGGTATTCTACATTGTTTGGTATTGGGTAGTATTCTAAATTGTTTGGGTGGTATTCTACATTGTTTGGTATTGGGTGGTATTCTACATTGTTTGGGTGGTATTCGATCGCTTTGTCCGTCCGTCCGTCCGTCTGTCCACTAGTCTGTTCCAGCGTCTGTCCGTCCGAATTTCTTGTCCGCGCGATATCTCGGTTAATATTTTGATGGACAGGATTGAAACTTGCATGGAATGTGGCCAGTGCCTCATAGTTGTGCAGCGGTTTTTTCCGAGTTCCGGTATAATTTTCAAGAGTTATGGCCCTTTTTCTGAAATCTCTGTGAATGGGACTTGTCCGGGCTGGATCTTGGTTAATATTGTATGGACAAGTACAAAATTTGCATGATATGTGGTCAGTGCCCAACAGTTGTGCAGCGGAAAGTTTCTCCCCATTTCACTTATATTTTCAAGAGTTATGACCCTTTGTTCGTGAAATCTCAGTGAATTGGGACTTGTCTGGGCTGGATCTTGGTTAATATTGTATCGACAATTTTGAAATTTGCAGGATATGTGGTCAGTGCCCTATAGTTGTGCAGCGTGAAGTTTCTCCGTGTTTCGCATATATTTTCAAGAGTTATGGCCCTTTGTGAATTGGAACTTGTCTGGGCTGGATCTCGGTTAATATTGTATGGAACAGTATGGAATTTGCAGGATATGTGGTCAGTGCCGTGTAGTTGTGCAGCGTGAAGTTTCTCTGCGTTTCGCGTATATTTTCAAGAGTTATGGCCCTTTGTTCTTGAGATCTTTGTGAATTGGGATTACTTATCTGGGCTGGATCTCGGTTAATTTTATATGGACAAGTTATGGAATTTGCATGATATGTGGTCAATGCCCCATAGTTGTGCAGCGTGAAGTTAATCTGCTTTCGGTTATATTTTCAAGAGTTATGGCCCATTGTTCATCAAACCTAAGTGAATGGGATATATTTATTTTGTTCAGGCTGGATCTCGGTCCATAACCGATTTGGACTGGGAAAATGGCTATAAAATTGTTACTCTACATTCCAAAGCAGACCACATAGGTCCTGAAGTATGAAATTCAAACTGTTGTCAAACTGTTTCTGTTAATTACTTCCTCTACTTTACAATCTATATCATGTGGTGTCCCTCAAGGGTCTATCCTGGGGCCATTGCTATTTATTATCTATATTAATGACCTGATATCTGTTTCAAATGTCTTGAAAATTATATTATTCGCAGATGATACAAGTACAATGTTATCTCATAATCCTGCTGCACTTTTTCAAATGATGTAGACCTGAAGAATTGTTGTTATTATATAATTGGCTTTCCAGTAATAAGCTCTCTTTAAATGTAACAAAAACGAAATTTATGCTTATCAAACCTAACTGTAGAACTAATAGTTCTTTCAATCCAGTATTACATGTATCTATTATGGAGCACAATATAGAAAAAGTTGACAATTTTAAATTTCTTGGAGTTTATTTGAGTGAAAAACTAACCTGGACGAAACACATCAACGAAATATGTAAAAAGGTATCACAAAATTTGGGTTTGATAAATACAATTAAACATAGCCTCAATAAGAAAACTTTATATCTACTTTATTACTTGCTTATTTTCCCCTATCTTTCATATTGTAATATTGTTTGGGGCAACACCTTTTCCACGCACCTCCAGTCTCTTATTACCCTTCAAAAACGAGCAATGAGAATTATATCTCTCGTACATCCTCTAGAACATACTGCTCCGTTATTTTCCAGACTTAAAATATTGCCTCTGTTAGTTTTTAATCAGTATCTTATTTTGCAACTGTCTCATAAATTTATCCATCATAGATCACTTCTACCATCAATGTTTAATAATTACTTGACAAGATTAAGTGATATACACCAGTATCCCACAAGAGGTTCTGCTACGAAATTATATCGCTATCCATTTCGGACTTGTCTTTCTCCACACACAGCTAAAATTAAGGCTCCTAGGGAATGGAATAAATTGCCCTCCCATCTACAAATTTGCATATCAATTTCTCATTTTAAATACCTTCTTAAAGCCTTTCTACTAGCATCATAACCATTGCACATATTAGCCATATCTAATATAATAATGAGTAAATACATAGTCCAATATCATATTAATCCTTTATTCACTTTCTACCACTATGCTTTGTTTATAAGACTTTGTAATTCGTTGCCTCACACAAACATCTTAGAGATTGAATCAATGCATCTTTTCTGTTTATTCTTTGGGATATAACAAGCCCTTTGGGGTTTTCTCCCGCCACCCTAATATTTACGGAACTCCTACTATATGTGATATATTGTAACTTCTGCTTTTTTCTTCATATATGTTGTATTTTGGATGGTGAATAAATGATACCAATACCAAAATTGCCCCAAAAAGAGTGAATTGGGTGCAAAATTCAAAGTTCACTGATCGCTTCATAATTTCATCACAATATACTCCCAAGGAATGTAGGTCTCCTAACCAGGTCACATTTTCGGATTTGGCGAAAGCCCTGGCGACCATCTTGCATCAAAACATTGTATTATTACTTGTTGGTCAATACTTGGAATATGTATTATCTGGGACGAGTATAGAGGGATATGAAACGCGGCTCCTCTCTCTGAACTAGGGTGTGTCTCGCTAATTGATATGTTAATGAGTGATTAGTGATTGGTTAATTAGTACGCCTCGTCACTGATTGGCTTTTGTGCGCTAAAGACCGTCACGTGTGCTTCGCTGCGAGTCCCGCCCTGTTTCGCTGGTCAATGCTGGGCGAATACACGTGCTTGTCAACAAGGCTCCATTAACGTGAACGCCAGTCAACTCAATTTAGGCCAAGATTGGTGACCAAAAAAATCCTTTACAGCTTAACGAGTGGCAAAAGGAATACATCATGCAAACGACAAGAAACAAAACTTGTGCACAGAGAAAAAAAATCTAAAAAAACATATGACCCAAAAGAGTAGTTCAATCACAAAAACGTACAAGAATTGTGAGATTTGTTCAGAATTCTACATATTTGACATTTTTATGATTTTCATGAGCAATTATTTACAAAAACGAAAATGGAAAATTAAAACATTTTGCATACTGTCAATGACATCCTTGCATATTTTGTAAAAACTAGCACAGATATACTTCAAAAATTGAGATAAATGAGAAGTTTGATCACAAAGAAGGGGAAAAATGAGTTTTTCCTTGCCGCTCCAACCGCTCAGTTATCGGCAGCGCAGAGCGGTCGAAAGTTGTCATGAAAATATGCATCTTTTCGATGAAAATCCCTCAAAAGTTTCTTCTCTCAAAATAGTACCCGTCTCGATCAAATAATCTGATGCCAATTACTGCAGAAGAACGTCTATAAATCTGGTACAATCTGGAATGAATTCGTGACGAAAACTAGGTGATGCAAAGGCTCACGCGCGTAGAGCGCGAGACCTGGCAGGCGAGACATACATTCAGCGTGAGCTCGCGGCGGCGCCTTTGATGTCGGGGTACGTTTCATATCCCTTTAATATTCGTCCCAGGTATTATGTGAGGCATGCCGAAAAAAGTGACTGAAACAGAATTGTTGTATAACTCGCTAAATTAGGTCTCCACCGACCAATACAGAACAGGACAATGGCGGGGCAGTGTTGGATTACAGCGGAAGGGGGGTCATACAATTGAGCAATTGCTTCCTTGCTGTGTTTGGTATTTATATTTTAGAGCAAGGGCAGAGCCCGCACCCTAAAATGTATAGATTTTCACACACTAACCGTGCGTAAAATAACCATTGAACATGCCTACATGTATGATAACATTATTTCTTTTCTATTGCACTACCAAAATTGAGATTATTAATGGAAAATTGAAAACAAATTTTAAACTTTGACAACCTTTCTCCGCTTTGTTGAAAAAAAACTTGTCCACTGACATGACTGATGCTCCTGGCATCGTGCCAGTGTCAGTGGACGAGTTTATCTGATCTCTCAAATGGGGGGTGATACCGACGGTCAGCTGTGTGGAAATTACGTGGATATATGTCTGTTTGTGTCGCTTCATCAATCAATTTCAAGATGGAAACATTTAGACTAGAGAAAGAAATTTCATCTGTTAATTTATTTGTTTGTTTTATTCAATTGTCACATGAAAGGAGACATCCCTTTCCTCATCCGACTTGGGAAATGGAATCCCCCAATGAACACCTGCACTTGACACATGCTTGAAGGGTGTTGATTTCACATAACCGTGCTAAAACGTGTAATAAATGCACTGTTAGCTCGATGTTATTGACACAAAGTGTTATGGAATTTAAGTATTTTGTCCCCTAGCATGCCTAGTTTTAGTTTTAGAGAAGTACTCCAAAGTTGGCATCTGAAGTACTGGTTTATAATGTTGGTATCTTGTGCCTGAAATGAAGTCCACATTGTTTTATATTTGCGCTTGTTTGAGACCATCATGGTTTGGGAATCTGAATTCAGCAGGGCTGAACTTTTCAAAAGCTTCTAGCAGACAAATATGTCAAATTAAGCCAAATGAATCATTATTCAGATCTATGATATAAAATACCAAACATGCCAAAAGAAGACTCTAAAAACTCTGAAGAATCTAAATTCCATGTTTAATTATTGAATTGCCACAACCTGACAACAGACAAATAATATACATGTATGTGACATTTTTGGATCTATGCAATGAAGAACAATGCTCATATGTTCATTATGATGCATGGGCACATGAAAAAAATTTATTTTTCGACACCATCTCCCTTCATATTGGTCCTTTCAAGTACGTTTTTTATTTCAAGTGCAGTTTTCAAGGGAGGTCCCACCACACATGAACTCAAGTGCGATTTCATGTTCTAGTGAACTTTCATGAAAAGCAAAACCTCAAGTCAAGAGAGGATTTCAAGTGAACTTGAACTTTCAAGTGCGAAAATTACCTTAATCAGCTTCAGGTCAATTCCACGTGAAATTAAACCAAAGTGGCAATTTTTGAATTGGATATTTTTATGATGAACTATATACATATATGTAGTATATACTCCGTGCTTTCAGAAACAAGTCAGGAAATATGCATTCAATCGACCATGGGCCAGGTGGCGGCACCTACATCCACTGAAATAATTTAACCTGATAAGGATTTTTTACTGTATAACTGTTTTTTGTGGAAATTTGTACATAATTGCATTTAATCTTAGGTTGTTTGCATTATTTGGTTAAACAGCCACCTCTTGCTCTGATATTTGTCATCAGAACAGACAATGGATATTTTCATCAAATTATGTGTCCAATAATAAACGTTACTGTCGTGTTGTAGCGCCCGTCACAATATTCTACTAATTTTTATACGCCCGCACAAAAGGCGGACATATTATGTGATGGCGGTTTCCGTCCGTCTGTCCGTCCATCCGTCTGTCCGTCCCCCGTGTCCGGTCTATATCTGGAACAGTTTTCTATTTACAGATCCAATTTTTGGTGAGTGGATACCCTACGGGGAGACGATGTGTCGCGTACCAAAATGAAGGTTGAGGTCACAGGTCAAAGGTCACGGGCCTAAAAACAGGAAATCACCGAAGTGTTCGTGTCCGGTCTATATCTGTGAACATTTTCTATCCACAGTTGCAATTTTTTGTGAGTGGATACGCCAGGTGGAGACGATGTGTCGCGTACCAAAATTGAGGTCGAGGTCAGAGGTCAAAGGTCACTGTTGCCAAAAATCAGGAAATCATTGATCGTTGACAGTTTTCTATCTACAGTTCTAATTTTTGGTGAGTGGATGCCCTAGAGGAGGGACAATGTGTTGCATATTAAATGTAGGTCAAGGTCAGAGGTCAAAGGTCAGTGTGATAGAAAAATCAGGAAATCATTAAAAATTTCTAATTTTTTGTGAGTGGATTTAATAGGCGGAAAGGAAGTGATGCATACCAAAAATTAGGTCAAGGTCAAAGGTCACTGACCCCAAAATTAGGAATTTTTTAGAAATAACGTTTTTTGTGTCAGTAGATACATTAGAGGAACACAATGTGCCACATACCAAAATGTAGGTCAAGGTCAAAGGTCAAGGTCACTGTGACCCCAAAATCGTGAAATTGTTAAAAATCATGATTTTTTTTGTGTCCATTGAGAAATACGGGTAGCCATTTTGTCATGTACCAAAATTTAGATCCAGGTCAATAGTCAAGATCCATGTTACACCAGAATCAAGGTCAAAGGTCAGTGTGACTTAAAACTCAGGAAATCATTAAAAACTACTAATTTTTGGTGAGTGGATTCAATAGGGGGAAATGAAGTTCGCATACCGAAATGAAGTTCGCATACCAAAAATTAGGTCAAGGTCAAAGGTCACTGTGACCCCAAAACCAGGAAATTGTTAAAAATCATGATTTTTTGTGTCCATTGAGAAATTACGGGGTTTGTTATGTACCAAAATTTAGGTCAAGGTCACTGTGACTCCAGAATCGAGGAATCTTTGAAAAGTACTTTTTTTTGTGTCTGGATACATTAGGAATGTCAAGGTCACTGACACCCAAAATCATGAAATTCATAAAAATCATGATTTTTTTTGTGTCCATTGATATATTGATGGGAAGATGATGTCGTGTACCAAAATTTAGGTCAAGGTCAAAGGTCAAGGTCACTGTGACCAAAATCAGATATTATTAAGTCACATTTTTTCATATGCCTATTGAAGATGAGGTCATGTAATGCGATGTTGCGTTCTGTCCATCCATCCATTAACTCCCTCTGTACCGGCATTTTTAACAGTTCCAGGCTGGTATCAAAACTGTCAGGAACATGAATGAAGCGAAGATATACTTATCATCGCCTACGCGGTTTCAAAGACGACACTCCAAGCTTTCGAACAATATATAATATGATGAAAATACTTGTCTAGAAATAATTCATTTCTCCATGTCAATGATAGGCAATTATTAAACTATATTTCTATCGGTACAATTGTACCGATACGGTACAGAGAGGGTTAACATTTGTTGTCCATCCATTTCTAGTTTCATGGTATGGAATGGTATCAAATACCTTACTCGTATGGCGAAGAGGAACCATACATCAATTTGTCAAAGGTCAAGGTCCCCCAAAACTGAATCATGTTTAGCTGATTATATGTGTTAGATTGGAATATTCAGAGTTCTCTCCCCAACATGCATATGGCATTTGTCCTGTGGAGTCTCCCGTGTTTGAAACAGCTACATTTAGTTAAACTGTTGTGAAATAAAAACCATACTTTTACTAATTTAACGGGGAGAGGGGTCCTTTATGAACTTCGTACCTGTTTATCAACTCAAGAATGTGGTTTACTTCATCCCTTTCTTCTTCCTTCATGAAAAATTCTCTCGTCTGAAAGAAATTCATTTGCAGGAATACTACTATTCTTGTGTTTGACTATTGTCGATTTCAGTGTGGGATATGCGAGCTCTCGGCTCTTGCTTCAAGTTCAAGGTCAACTAGTTTCCAGGAGTTAAGCTCATTTTAGTTTATCAGTCAATTTTAGATGTGATATATGTTACATTCTCAGAAGCACAAAATTGTAGACCTTTCTCTGCATTGCTAGCTACCAATTGGAATCAAGGCTATTAAACAACCTTGAAATTTGGACCAATATAATTCCAGATATACGGGCGTATATTGAAGCCCCTTGGGCTCTTGTTAATGTGCTGATAAACCAAAGGCCCATAAAATAACATGAATCCCTTTTCTTCTATTAGTGCTCGAGTACCAACTATATTATCCAGATTTAATTTTAGCAGTTACTAATTAACCAAGCTAATTAGCGTGACGGGCACTGCAGATTTCATCGTGACGGGCGCTACAGCCTCTGTTGTAGCGCCCGTCACATTTAGTACATGAGGCCCTAGCATTCAGCTGAACCAGTTGCACTCAAAATTGCAACATTGTTTATCAGGCATGAAGCCACACAGCAGGTGGCTTGTGTCATGAGTGATGCATGCCTGACTAGACATAGAGATATTAATATTATTGGCCCATATATAATTGTCATCAGTGATTTCGTCTTTTCCTGGTTGCGAGCTTTATACCGGCCATTTCATCTTTGGATTTTGATGCAGTCACAGCTCATTTTGATGATTGGTTTTCACTTTAACCAATATACACTCAAGCTTTTGGTCACATGTTAGCTCATTATCATATGATGTTGAAGTGGCAGTGCCAACAACAAATATTTTCACACAGTCAAAACTCCTTTCTTAATTCTTTCGAAGATGTCATGAAGGTGTGCATCGAACTCTTTCTGACGACATCAAGAGTAAACTCTGCAATTCAATGCTTCCAACAGAATAAGCTACAGGTGGGATCCGGTGTTAACCTTAGCTACCAGGCCTGGGGGTGCCATCATCTGCATTGTGGCCCTCCCCAGCGTAAGTTCTAACCTTCGAACTGGATCTTTCTTTATCAGGATTTTTCAAAGAAAATTAATGTTGGTAAGAAAGGTGTGTCACCTGCCATATCACCTGGATACAACATGTCGTGAAGATCATTTTTGTTGCTTGATGAAATAGCACATTAAATCAATTGGAATGATGGCATAATGTGTCTTATTCTTGGTGAATATTTCAGAGAATATTGAAATAAACAATTGGACACTTAACCATCGAGTTGTCATTGTCTTATTATAGGATTTATAGGACCTAGCCCATTCTGTTTCAGAGGGTGTAGCGCCCGTCACAAAATATGTAGCGCCCGTCACACTGGGATTTTCAAATTCATGTTAGCAGATAATACGAGATGGAGCAAACTGTTCTTCAACCATGAATCAGTATTCAGTACCTTACTATGCCATACTGATAAGAAGTTAAAATCATTTGAGAAATCACAGGGATTTGGGAGTTTCCATACTAACCGCACAAATGGAGGGAAATGCCTGTAGCGCCCGTCACGTTATGCAAATTGTCTGTGATTTTGATTGGTTGATCACATTCTTTCAAAATTTTTATATTACTTTACACTCCTACATGATCTTTAACTGTTTGAAGAATTTTAGTTATATTGGAGTAGTAGTGTGGAAATCTGGCCGGTTACAATACCAGGAGGAATATACTCTGAATGTAGCGCCCGTCACAATGGAATTGACCTTCAGTACCTGGAAAGTATGCAAGCTGTACATGACTAATATAATGTGTTGATGGCCAATACTTCATCCCCTTATTTTATCCAGGAAATGCAATGTGCACAGCAACAGAAATCACCTGGCACAAATGTGGTCCTGAGAAAGGGTTCACCCTTTTTCAAAACATTTAGATTTTTCACATTTTCATTTTGAAATCTGAATTCCATTTAAAAGAAAATAGTTTGTTCAGCATGTTCAGGAAAACAAGACTCCATCTTTTGGGCTGAAGGACATTCTATTAAACCAATTAAATTGCGAGCAGGAGATTGAAAAACATGTACTCCCAATATGTTAAGGATACGTTAAGCATACAGTGACAAGTTCTAAGTGTTAATTCAGTTGCCCGATGAATGATGAGGATCGCAGTGAATGTCAATATATATACGTCATGTATATGCTATAAATAAAACATTCTCATTATGGCAAGTTACCTAAGTATTCAGAACGTTGGTCAAAATTTTGAAAAAAGGAATGTGTAACTGTTTCTGCAGGTCTAATTTCGATAAATTTATCAGATGGACTGATCAGATTTATGATATAATCATATACAAACTTTGTACAGCAATTTAGATCTTTGTATTGTAAATCTGTTTTCTTCTGTTTATTTCTAGATTGGTGGGATTCTATAAGGCTATCGGAGTCTTGCGTCTGTTCTTGATTCTCTCCTTGGTGGGGCTAGTGAATACTCTGCTGTCGATGTATACAGGCCTTAACATTGTACAAACCATTCTAAATGCAAAACTAGGTATTTAGATACCATGGTAAAGTTATAAAGACCTGTAGATATGGCACAGGAAGAAGGGTTAAAGTTGCAGAACAATCCCCCAACATGATTTCTATTGAGTATTTCATTTCTGAGAAGTCGTGGGTGAACAGGTTTTCTCATTGATCCATCGGACTGAAAATATTTGTCAAGTATGGTAATACCTGTAATAAATAAATCACAGGAAGTGAAATTTCCCCATTATAAAATCTGGAGCTGATCAAATTTATCAGAACAAGAAGTTGACAGAATGGTTCAAAATCATGCAGATAATCCATTATTTCTTTGTTGGTTTAGAGTGATTAAATTAAGTAGAACAGCCAATTTAATTTTGTGCCCTAAATTAGGGTTGATTGAATTTGGATAGGGGGATTGAATTATTGGAGGGATTACCTTAGTCAGATTAGCACAAGAGTTACAGTACATTGTGCTGATATGGTTAATTGCATGGATAATATCTACATTCGATCACTTCCATGACATCCAGTCCATCAAATGGCAGCATCATTCAGTGTGATTTAAGACACTTGCTCAACTGCAGGTACATTATATGATCAGTTATCTGCATGGAAATCTCGATTTAAACAGAAATGTTCATACAAAATACTGAACAGAATCGTTTGCAATCTTTGGACTGCATTACTTTATGGTTAACCAGGGTTTAACTTTCTATATTTCCTTTAGAGGGATGGCTTTATTGTTGTAACAGGTACATGTACATTATCTTCCTTCAAATTTTGCATTTAATTTAAAAGATGTCATGGACATCATGGATGGTGGGTGAGAATATTTTTTGTGAAGGTTGATCATGTATCCATCTACATGTTTCATTGAGATTCATTCATTTGTAATGGAAATACTATCGACTTAACTTGGCATCATAGTTTTAGGAATGTCTTATTGAATTTGACTATTTATATTTACATACCAATACATTTTTCACAAACCATGTAGTACAATTTAATCACAAAGCAATTTTTGTTTAATATAATACATGGTTGTAGGTACCCAATCTATCATCTTTTTATGTGTATGAAGTAGCATTTGGGGCACCATAATTTTACATCTTGTAATGTTTGATATATATCTATTTTAATTTTTAATTTGTAATATTTAAATCAAATAAAAAACCTCACAGGTGTGCAATTTGTTTGTGTTCATTCAGGGCTGTTCCAGAAAAATACATTTATAAGATGGGTGGGGGGCACTTCCATTCCATGCTATATGCATGGTGGGTGTTTAATAGTCTCTCAACAGCAATGGGAACAAGAGCCCAAGGGGCTTCAATATACACCCGTATATCTGGAATTACATTGGTCCAAATTTCAAGGTTGTTTAATAGCCTTGATTGCAATTGATAACTAGCAGTCCAGAGAAAGGTCTACAATTTTGTGCCTGAGAATGTAACATATATATCACATCTTCTATTGAATGATAAACTAAAATGAGCTCAACTCTTGTTAACTAGTTGACCTTGAAGCAAGAGCCGAGAGCTCACATATCCCACACTGAAATCGACTAGTCAATCACAAGAAAATAGTAGTTTCCCTTCAGCATTGTTCAGTCGAGATAATTTTTCATGAAAGAAGAAGAAAGTGATTAAGTAAATCTTTGTTCTTGAGTTAATGAACAGGTATGAAACTCACAAATTAGTAAATTTATGGTTTTTATTTCACAACAGTTTAACTAAATGCAGCCGTTTCAAACATGGGAGAAAACTCCACAGGATAACTGCCATATACATGTAGGGGAGAGAACTCTGAATATTCCAACCTAACGCATAGTCAGCTAAAACTGATTCAGTTTTGGGAAGACCTTGACCTTTGACAAATTGATCTCAAAATATATGGCTCCTCTTTGCCATGCGAGTAAGGTAAAATTGGTAACAATTCATACCTTGAAACTAGACATATTGCATGGACAACAAATGTTATTGGATGAATAGACGGATCCCAACATTGCATTACACGACCTCGTCTTTGACAGGCATATGAAAATG
The DNA here is from genome assembly GCA_036873755.1 of Hanleya hanleyi. Lineage (NCBI taxonomy): Eukaryota > Metazoa > Mollusca > Polyplacophora > Lepidopleurida > Hanleyidae > Hanleya > Hanleya hanleyi. Next base: position 4,135 of record JAVTVY010054505.1, on the reverse strand, counting down.
TGACTTTTAATGATTTCTTGATTTTGGGGTCACCGTGACCTTGACCCCACATTTTGATATGCAACACATCATGTCCCTCTAATGTATAAACTGGCAGAAAAAAGTTACTTTGAATGATTTCCTGATTTTGGGGTCACAGTGACCTTGACCGTTGACCTAAATTTTGGTACACGACATCGTCTTCCGTCAATGTATCAGTAGACCCCAAAAAACATGATATTTGCTTCCTAAGTCTTAAACCTGCTTTAATTAATGCCTTAATCTCCGATTAAATGCACAATCAAACGTAGAAAAACGGAAGTTAAAAGAAAAAAGTTAACTCCCCTAGGAGAGAGTTGTCCGCCCCTAGGAGAGCTCTCCCATTCAATCCAGCGTGGTTACTATAAAGGTCATTGTAAGCCTTATTCCAATCCTCTTTCTCCTGTTTGCTCGAGCAGTGCACATCTAGGGAAGTGTTCAGAGTCAATTTTACAACATTAGTTGTTGTCTCGCTGGTATATCCTTTATCAAGTGTTGAGTTTGTTGTTTATTCGGAACTTACTTATTGTATTACTATGTCTGAAGTTCCGACTTGTATCCCTTGTCGTACGTGCGGGAAAAATTTGTCCCCTTTGGACGTTCACACGGCTTGCTTTTCATGTAAAGATTTGTGTTATCGTGCGTCCACGTGCGCGGAATGTGTATTATGGGATCCGACGGCTTGGAGGAATTATGTCCAGGCCCGTCGTGCTTTTCTTTTACATGCTTGTGATGACCCGTCTATGTCGGAGATCGACAGACGGGTCTTAGAAATTTCTTTGGTCAATGATATGAAGTCTATTGAAGATCTTGACCGAGCTGGTCAAGACCCAGTGTCTCCCGCGTCAGTTTGTATACCACCAAGCGGTACTATCCTACGCGATGATAATTCTAGGTTGCTAGACAGTTTGACCCGGTCCGGAGATTCATTGTCTAGGGTCGATCCAAAACCCGTTCCTTTGTTACGCTCAACAAAGACCAGGTCGGTCTTGCCTGGCCATTCCATTGTTTCCGTCAGACAAAAGAATTCTTTGCCACATGTTATTTCGCCTCTGTCTATCGGTACCACATGTTTCTTCCAAAAAGAAGAAAGCTAATAAACAACGTCGTGTGTCTATTTCTCCGTTGTCGGTTTAATCTGGACATAGTTTATTTAATTCCGTCCCCGATCTATTTGTTGCGGCGAATGTTGGACTCATTTGAGTCGGCCACGTGTTGAGTGTCTTCGGACGTACGTCGCTAAATATTTGGTTTTTGGCGGAGATTTTAAATTCTGTTGAAATGATCGTCTGACGATGTTTTTCTAAAACTCTTTATGAAATCTCATGTTTAACAAATAACACAGTCCTGCATTAGGCCAGTGTGTATTCTATTTTACGTCTTCACACAAACTTTGAGTTGCGACCTGGTGTGTTTGAGGTGGGCTTTTATTAGCCTCCAACATTCCTCTTTGTTCGGTCAGTATGGAGCCTATTGTGATGTACTTTAAACGAACAAGTTTTTGTTTCGTTGTTTCATGATTTTATCCATTGAATTGTTGTATAAATTACCAGGATTGTGAGAACTACCCTCGTTTGACGCGGGAGGTTCGGTTTTCTCCGCCGGGGAAATCCGAGTCTTTATAAGCAGTCCGTCAATGTTTCATGTTGTTGTTGTATGTTTTGTTCGGACTTTGATTGTTTCTCACCTTCATCCATTCAATTCTTTGGTCCTACCAAGAAGGTAATCTCTTGTTATATCAAGTATTATTATGTGATTTTGATATCCTGTCTTCAAGAGAGATCTTACGGAGGTTTTATTCTGCCTCTCATGTTTACGTGTTTGTTGTTTTTGTGTACGTAACCACATCTCAACCCTATTTAAACGATGTTATAATAATAGCATAAATGGATGTTACGGGGCTTCAATGCTACGACTGTTTGTTGCATTTTAATGAGCGTCTTTGCTGATCTCTTTATGTGATTAAGGGTGTGTCGATCAACAAAGGGATCACGTGTTGGTTATCGTGAGTATGTAATCCTATTACCCACTGTTTATTGTGAAACTGTGCTATGCCTTGATACACAAATTTGTTTTATACATGTGATTTGTTTGTTTCTCACCAAGCTGGTTCCATCTGTATACTGTGTTACGCTTATAATTCAGATGGAGTTATGCACTAATTTTAATTTCTTCCCTATGAGAAAATTTAAAATTTTACTAGCGTGAGTGGGAATGTATTGGTCCGGCAAGGATCAAGCCTAATGACACGTAAGTCGTGAAGTCTTCTATGGTTTCTTTCTACCAAGTATGTATTACCGGTACAGTCTACTAGAGCATCAAACTGCTCTTTAGTAATGTTCTTACTGTTCTTCCTCTTCTCGACAAATTTGTTCGTGTTAGGTCATTTCAAATTCTAAATTTTTGAATAACCTCATTTTCCTGCCGGCGAGAGACTTTAAATGTTTTTCCTCTCTTCGGGAATTTAAAATTCTTTAAGGATTTGTTTTGGTTTCCTGGAAAAATCTTTGTTCTGGATGTCGATTGTGTGACTTTTTGGTTATTGATAGTAACATTGTTGTAAATGTTTAATATTCTCTCCATATAAAACTCCAGTACTGAATTTCATGTACAGGAGACAAATTACATCGGGAGAGGTCATAATGTAACCATATTCATTGACACATTATTTCATGTTCACTGACACAAAGATCCATAATCCCATTTATCTCATTGAGCTTACATTTGGTGATTAACGCTACAAACATTTAATATGTTCATCTCTACTGCGTTTAAAGAGAAGGAAAATTTATTACATTCGACTTCGGGGTTACTGTTTGCAACGCCCTTCTGTTACATCGTGTACTTTTATAAGTTTGTTTCCTGCTCCATTATGAGCATGTATTTACATTAAGTTGTTGTGAATGAGGAAATCACTACGTTGTTTATCATATACAACGTTTCTCGCATTTTCCACATTACGCTTTCCTATTACACCTTGACGACATGTTCATTACGCCGTCATGCGTCTCTCATACACCTGTGCGTCGTTCTATTACATCGGTTAGACGTTTTCCGGTACGCCATAACGCCGTTTGTCACGTCATTTCTTCATTTGCGAGATGCATATTTTATATCCATTCATCGGCACTTCCTTTGATTCTCTATCGTCGGTCGTCGGCGGGAGGGGAAGTCCGTTCGTTTGGCGTCAACCATCCACTGGTGTCAATTCCTCTCGGGTTTTTCACATTGTGATTTACTTACGTTCGTCGTTTCTCTACGAAGAGAGTTCTGTTCAGACCTTGTTGTTTCCAGTCTGGAGTTGTATTGTATTGGAATCAACAGTATTTGGTCAAATGCTGTTATATGGAATAGGTCTTTGGATTATGTACGTGGATATTCTCTGAGAACGACGGCGGGATTGTGAATGACGGACTAGTCGCCTTTAATTGAATTCAGCACAGTGTTGTATTAACACAGTACCATGTTGACTTTAACACACAAACATTGTGTTGAGATCCGTTTACCTTTGGATTGTGCTTAAACAACACAATGTTTTTGTGGTGTACTTGGGGGACAGTTTTTTCCGACTTTCTCCTTCAAGGACTTTATTCCTGTATTGACCGTTACACCAATGGTTAGACTTTGACATTATGGTTCTGTCATCAACCTTAGGGTTGCTTATTTTATGTAGGACCTTACTCGCTACGTTCGTTTTTCGGGTTCGGTCTCTACAGCGGATTATTTGTCCTGGTGCCGAGGTCGTCATTTCGTTCCCGACTCTATTTCCCTCGTTATTGACTTCTTCCTTCACCTTCACCAGGATAGGAAGTCTCATATTAGCACCATGGAAGGCTATCGTTCTGCTCTGGCTGGGTGTTACGTCTTTCTTTTGGTACCAACATTAGCCTTAACGATAATATCTCTGCGCTTATTCGCGCCTTCGCATTACAGTCGCGTTGTACTCGCCAACTGTTACCGAAATAGGATATCGGTGTGGTTCTGTGTGCCCTGATTTACAACCTTTTGAACCCTTAGAGTCCGCGTCTATAAAAGCTGTGTCTTATGAGACGGCCTTTGTGGCGGCGTTTGCTTTGGCGTCCAGAGTGTCTCATCTTTATGCTCTTGAAAGATCTTC
>JAVTVY010054504.1:0-31605 GCA_036873755.1 Hanleya hanleyi | reverse complement strand
GATCCAGTCTACAAGAAGGCATGATACATGTACTGTTTCACTATATACTTTACTATATTGGATCGCGTGCCCATGTTTGTAAATTAATTACCAGGGGCGTTAATTTAATGTTACGCTAAGACAGCCACCTGAACATACATAGTCAGTTTCTTAGTTGGAAACAATCGTGTACAAATGTTTTTATAGTATATAATTTTTTCTTATTCCCAGCAGTGGTCCAAATTCAACAAAAAGGTGTACCGGTATTTTATTCTAGTATCAACAAAAGTGGATGAAGTTTCATCCACTTCTGGCATCGATGTTGGGATATATATGAGAATTTTTGGTACCGATATTTCACGGAAGAAATTCGATTATTGCAAGTTTCGTTTTAGGGTTCACGTTGGAATAAAATGAAAGTTTAAAATTTATTAAAATGCATAGAAAATATAAATAAAATTGTCAAATTTTTAAAACCCCTGCCCATTAATTTCAGAAGACTCCCAAAGTACAACAACGAATGTTATTCGCATATAGGCCTATAGGGCGCTCCAAATTTATCAGCCACGTACACGATTATTCTTGAAAAATTGCAACTATTTTAAATATATTCATGGGGAATTGCAAATTGTCATACATTTAAGACTGGCCGTCACAATATATAGGCAAGTGTGTGGGTGGGGCTGGGGTGTGTTAAATTGGGGGGGGGGGAATATGGACGAAGATTTACCTCTATTTATATGGATTCATCCCAGGTATCTCGTGGCACCATTTATTCATGTAATGTCATTTGACAGGGTATGAAATAGGAAAAAGTCAAACTTTCTCTAACCTTACGGTAACGGAATCTATACACTGCATAACATGGCCTGTTTCCGGTTTTGCGATGTTATAATCCTGTTGATTGGTTGAATACAATAGATGAGCCAATCAGAAGCGTCGTACATTGGGCTTCCGGTTTTAGTCGTCGACAGAATGACCAGCTGCCTGTGGAATGACAACCTCGCCACCAGGGGTCGCTCTCCGCTGGAAAATTGGCCGCTCCGACGAACCCCTGGGATGACGGTCGCTGAAAATTGGTCCCATAATACATTGAAAAATTCTTTCACGTGGCCCCTTCCGGTTCCATTGGAACATATCCTATTCTTTATAGAACGTCAGTCATGAGTCATTTTCATGGCCAGTGTCATAACGTCATGACGTCAGAATAAAAAAAATGTTTCGCAAGAATGCATAAAGAATTGTAGTAGGCTACGTCATCTTTCAGACGCGCTCGTAACATTCATGACGTCGGGACGTCGGCTTGATCCCACAGATACGCTCTCGTTATGTTCTAAATTCTAGGGTTTTGTTTTCTATCCAATGACCGATCGTACTGCCGAGCGCCCTCCCAGAGCATAGTAGGGAGGACAGGACCTGATAGCTCTGGTTTCGAGATTGGTGGAATGACTGTACGGGGTTGAGGGGAAATTTTCAAAATGAAACGTTGACAACTGAGTTTGAGCGAACCCTTCAAACGAAATAAAAGATGATCTTTTCACAGGGTATGAAATAGGAAAAAGTCAAACTTCCTCTAACCTTATGGTAACGGAATCTATACACTGCATAACATGGCCTGTTTCCGGTTTTGCGATGTTATAATCCTGTTGAGTGGTTGAATACAATAGATGAGCCAATCAGAAGCGTCGTACATTGGGCTTCCGGTTTTAGTCGTCGACAGAATGACCAGCTGCCTGTGGAATGACTGTACGGGGTTGAGGGGAAATTTTCGAAATGAAACGTTGACAACTGAGTTTGAGCGAACCCTTCAAACGAAATAAAAGATGATCTTTTCACGGGGATGGCGATGCTGTCAGTACAGTGCCGCCGAATATTAATGACAGCGACTCAAAATGTGACTATGTCGAACATTTTGATGCAGTGCCAGTTACAACAACAACGACAATGGGGTCGTCAAATTCACCCGTTAAAGCCAATGACGGCATATTAAGCGACAATTAATTCTCAACACTATAAATGAACCTATTTTTGCAATTATCCTGATACAATTTTGAGCATAAAGATATCCCCCCCCCCCAAAAAGAAGATTTTATGTAGATTTGGCATGATGTTCAGATTTCAGAACAGTTTAGGCCAGGTCAAATTTCTTCACACAGCATAAGCCTATTTGTTTAGCTTCCACTTCAAAATCTACCAAGTTCTTACTTAATGTTGATTTTTCTTAATCCACCTGTTTGATATTGTTATGTAAGCTTAATAGAAATCTGGCTTCATGGGCTACATGGGGGTGACTGGTCATGCTGGGACGGGGTAGCTTAATTGCTGAATGCTACATAAAAATACCCTGTGCTAGGAATTTTCATCCCAAAATGGCTCAGATTGCACCACAGAGCATGTGGGGTTTCTGGCGGCCCCCAGGCCCCCGGCCTAATTTTTAAACGCCTCGCTGCACTCGGCAGTTAACAACCACATACACCTGTTTAGATATGATTGTACAGGTGTTCCCAAAGAAATGGAGAACCCGGAGTGGAAACTGACATCAGTTTCTAGCCAGATTCCGCTGGAGCGTAATCTGGGCGGAAACAGGTTGGAAATTTCATTACCAGTTTCCAGTCCATTTCCGCTGGATTGCAAACAGAACGGAAACTGACATCAGTTTCTGACCAGTGTCCACTGTAGCGGAAATTTAAGGACAGCTTTCCGTCCAGTCTCCGTGCACCGGAATCTTAGCGGAAACCTATGTCCGTTTCCGACCTGTTTCTGCGCAACCGGAAACAGGCTAGAAACTTAATAGCAGTTTCCGGTCCATTTCCGCTGGATTTGAAACAGAGCGGAAACTCACGTTGGTATCTGAGCCATTTCACAAGCGTGTTGGAAACTTCAATACCAGTTTCCAGTCCATTTCTGCTGCATTGGAAACAGAGCGGAAACTGACATCATTTTCTGACCAGTTTCCGCTGGAGCGGAATCTGGGCGGAAATTTAACAACATCAGTTGAGTTTCCCCCATGTTTCCAATCCAGCGGAAATAGACCGGAAACTGCTATTCAACTTTCCAGTCGGTTTCCGCTTGAGCAGAAACAGATCGGAAACTGACCTAGGTTTCCGCCAAGATTCCGGTACACGGAAACTGGACAAAAACCTAGGTCGGTTTCCGATCTGTTTCTGCTCAAGCGGAAACCGACTGGAAAGTTGAATAGCAGTTTCCGGTCTATTTCCGCTGGATTGGAAACATGGGGGAAACTCGCGTTGGTTTCCAAGCTGTTTCTGCTCGAGCGGAAACAGGTCAGAAACTCCAGTACCAGTTTACAGTCCATTTCCGATGCATTTGAAACAGAGCGGAAACTAACATCAGTTTCCCACCCGTTTCCGCTGAAGCGTAATCTGGGCGGAAATTTGACAACATGTTTCTGTCCAGTTTCCGTGCACCGGATTCTTGGCGGAAACCAAAACACCTGTTTCCACTGGTTTCCGCATTGCGGAAACAGGCTGGAAATGGGGTGTTACAGTTTCCAACTGGTTTCCGCCAAGAATCCGCATTTTTGGAAACCAGTACATTTCACCCAGTGATAGTTCATTGCATTGAGTTCACTTGGAACATCAACTAAATCTCATTTGCATACTACATGTATGCCTAAATATCATATTTACATTTCAAATTCCAGTATCTCTGAAACCGCGCGGAATATCTACATAGGATAAACAGAATCTTACTGAGAAACATGGGCATATTTTTTCTCTCTTAAAAGTGATCCCAGATCATTTGGATCATAATCAGCTACTAAATATAAAAAAAGTTACCGTTATCGTTTTCTATTGCTCTATTAATAACAGAAAGTGACTAAAATCAGCGAAAACTGCGTGAATGTCGAGATGGATAAGAAATATATGTTAAAACGAAGCCTGACAGCCAAGTACAGCGGCAGAAACAGAAATAGGATTCGACATATCGATAACATAAGCCCATGACATTATCCCCCAGCGACAGTTTCCCCAGCCACCCTAATATTATGTGCTGTAATAATTCGATCTGCCGACAATCGCAGTCGCGGTCTGCCGACAATCATAGTCGCGCTCTTTTCCCTACCTTGATTTTTTTTTTATGTTTGCACGTTGGAGAGTTCCCGGAATTCAAGGGAGATTACTTTTTAGTAGAACATCGGAAGAGGAGCAGTAAGATGAAGACAATTGTATGAAGAGATGTTCATATACACACCCACTTTCTCGGGGTGTTCTGACGATTTAGACAGACCTGAACTTTCAAGCAATACAGTATCACAAAAATATCTACTCAAAAGTATTGATTACCCACTGTATAGTCACAAACTATAGATAGCCTTGCCGGAAATTGACGAAATAACACTTGAATTCAAATCTGATGTGGTCGGTACAGGCATACATAAGACCATGCCAAGAAATTAAAATAACAGACAGAAAACAGAACATAACAACGTGACAGCAATAACATCGTAATATTATATATTGATAATCTATTCTTATTTATCATGCCTGAAAAGAAGGCACGTTCGATGTTCAACTAAAAAGTAATCTCCCTTGAATTCCTAGAACTCTCCTACGTGCCATTCTCATGGTATCAGATAGTCATATATACCCTCTGATGTCAAAGTCAGGAATATTGCGGCGCGCAGCTTTTCTGCGCATGGCTCTAGCCCAATCAGCAACCTCCGTTACTAAATGAAGCAAACTTGTTGAGATTACCGAATGGGGCCGATGATTTCAGAATAGGTCAGCGTAACTTCGGCGAGCCAGTCAACATAGACGTTGTATATCGACGTATTTCTCGTCCACGTTCTTCATTGATTGTTTTTATTACTTGGTTGTTGCACATAAATGCAGAATAATATATACACCGCTGAAGTTCAGATGAGTAATTTTGGCGGAGTAATTTTTTGATATTATATTTTGTGTTGACTTTCATCTGTATTGTGTTACCCTCCCTCACTGAGTTCAAAAGACCCCGACATGAAACAGATAACATTCGAAATACACGGCCATTATATAATGTTCTGAAAGACGCATGCTTGTTGATTGCCTGGTCACATCTGTCACATGCTTGATCCATTTTCCAGGGTCATTATCAATTAATGCTTACAATAGCTCTCAGCGTGAATCAGAATGCTCGCCCGTTAAATGTTGTTTACAATATCTCCACGCGGTGATCAGCTGTGATGACGTAGTCAACCGGAAAATATAACATGCTCTCTCATTGGCTTGACGAAGCGCCAGGCATTTGCACAGGGGTGATCAGAGTCTGTTTACCGACGGATTGGAGGTTACAAACTCTGACGTTGGGAGAATGCTACGTGCAAACTTTAAAAAAATCAAGGTGGGGAAATGACCGCGACTGTGCTTGTCGACAGATCGAATTATTACTGCATGTGATATTAGGCTGGGGGGAAACCTCATACTGTCGTGCGGAAAAATGTCGGTAGGGAAACTGTCGCTGCATGGGGAAACTGTCGTCGGGGGATAATGTCGGTATTCCTTCACAAATATTACAGAGTGGATGGAAAACCGTCAGACAACCGATCCCAGGCATTTTTGTCAAGTCCCTATTACTGCAAGAAACGAACTTTTTAGTCCATAACAGAATAGTGGATGAAAACTGTCGATTTTTTGTTTAGTGTATCGTGTATTGCCCTCATTTACTGATAATTTGTGTCCAATTTTAATATCACCCATGAATTAACTTTACAATTTGATAAACTTTGATAAAGTGTCATTTTAAATAAAATTGAATATTGACAGAGTACATGGGTGTTTTATCGATGAAAGTGGGCAAATGTAACGAAACGAAAATAAAATGTAACATCCTTGCTTTAAAGAGCACATCGTTATGTCAGCAAATCCGAACACAGCTCTCAATAACTTTCTCAACTTGTATTTATCAGTCAATTATGTTTTCATTCATATATTAATTGAGTTCCATGTTAAGGCCAGGACTCCCTCTCCCAGTCCGGTTCTTGACTCTCCCTTTGCTCTCTGTACCTAACGCGCTCGGAATATATTATGAATAGCCAGTGGGTAGTACAGTTGGCATGGCTACAGTTTTCAGCGTGTCGGTCACAGGACTGAAAAGGATTTGAGCAGGTAGACCAACAGAAAACTACATAAAGTATAGATCCGTGTAAAGCTTAACCATTTGGAACTGACGAACGGAAATCTACGAACCTGCCACCCGAAATCTCCGAGAATTTGAGAATGATGACCTCCGCTCGGTTCTTTAATTTTCATATTTTGCAATGTCTGAAAAGGTTGGACAGTCTATTTTCATATTTTGCTTAAAAAAAATCATTTGTTATATTTTGTTATCAATGACATATTAAAAGGTAAAAAAATAATAAAATTTTGCAAAGTTTGAACATATTGGACAGTCTATTTTCGTATTGTTTTTGTTTTTTTTTAATTAAGAAAAAATCAATTTGTTTTATTAAGGTCATTTATTCTCTGTAAAGCCTTTGTCGGGAGGCACGCGAATAGGTGCAAAATGGGCAAAGCGCAGGACAATTTCAGAATGCGGCATGGGTGTGAAATGATCTATGGGTTTAACTAAAGTACACAGGAAAATATGACACTTCCACTGAAATAGTCCATGAATAGGTTGTTTGCTGTATTGTTCTCGGTAAAGCCTTTGTCGGAAGGCAGGCAAACAGGTGTGAATATGATAATTTCAGTGCATATGCGCGAAACTTCGAATAAAGAACAAGAGAGGATATGAACTGCATAGACTGATATGATATGGAGAACGCATTCTCAAATCTTTACTTTTCAGCGGGATTAAGGGCGTTCCATATAACTTATGAAAACTCCCACTCGAGAGAAGGAAAACATATTCCAAACGGGCCGCCATTACTCGAATAAATATTCCAGCAAAAATTATTAACGACACTCTGAGAGAAACGAGACTAGAGCGCATCATGCCTGCAGCTTGCGTCGAGCGTTGTGATTGGCCAGCCTTCTTTCTGTGCGGTCATCCCATTTGTGGGATAACGAGCTCGTCGTCTGGCACAGGTTTTAAAGAGTATTATATGGGAAAATCCCATCATTTTCTGACAAATAATCCAATAATTGAGTAAATTTTGATAAAAAATATACCATAAATCAGCGGTCAGTACATCTCGTTCCATATTCATGACGTTTTTCACATTTACCCGTGTACAAGGGGGGGCCCATAATGTGCTGCTTGTGACGTAATTTTTACTTCACATTGCCTTGTGCTCTGTGGGGCGTGACTATCTTTAATCTGCCAATTGAATGAAGCCCCGGGAGAATTTCTAGTACATATACATTAGCAGACCAAACTGTATTGTCTGAAACATCCGGGGCGCGATTAACCATAACGGCCCAATGATTGTAACACATTCATGTTGAGCGACTGGTGACGTCATTGCGATTGATGCAAGCTGGATCCCAACATATCCTCTATTTTGTGTATAACGATATCAGGATTCATAATAAACGTGAATTATGAGAAAGAAATGATACGTGTACGATATGATAAAAACTCCCCTTTATCAGAAGAAATATATGCGTGTGAGCCAGAGCTTGTCACTAGATAGACCGCACTGCGTTAGCCTAATGGTTAGAGCGTCGGTCTCGTAAGCGGTAAAGTACTGGGATCAATCTCAGGCCGGGTCATACCGAAGACTTGAAAAATGGAACTTGTTGCTTACGCTCAGCATTAAGCGGACAGAACAAGGACTGGTTCGCTCGGTGTCAGTATAATGTGACTGAGTGGGATGTCATGTCTGCCTACGGCATGATATTTCACTGGGACAGCACTATAAAATGACAGCGTTAGATCTGCTCTGTTACAAGTAGGTGCAAAATAAGTTTATATACACCGATACCAGAAAAGTTAAAATGGAAGTACAGTTAGAGCTACCACTCAGTCATTCAAGATCAAGTTGATTCGATATGTTTACTCTGCTGAACACCATGATCTTAAGAAGGAAATATCAGCAAAGTAATGGACATAGCGCCAGGTCACTATAAGCATAATGGCGCTTACCCAGAATTACTCTAACATATTTTAGGGATACATGAAAGAGAGAACCCGCCAGCAGTCCCTCCAGAATGCGGCGTAGGTGTGAAATGATCAGTGGTATAGAACAATGCTACAAAAACGAATCACATGCCCGCCGACATAATCACCAAACATGTAGTTTCCACTCGAGAGAAGGAAAAAATATTCCAAACGAGCCGCCATTACTTGAATAAGTATTCCAGTAAAAATTATTAACGACACTCTGAGAGAAAGGAGACTAGAGCGCATCATGCCTGCAGCTTGTGTCGAGCGTCGTGATTGGCAAAAACAAAAATTACAAATTTTTCCCCTTATTTATTTCTCTGATTATTACTGTTTCGAATGTTTTTTCATGAGATTTAATATTTATTCGAAAAAAAAAAATTCTTTTTTAAAATAATTGTTTCGTGCCAAATTGTTAGTACCTCTTTTGTTAAAATTCTCCTTTACATGTATTTCTCCGATATTCCCCAGTGGGCTGGTGTCCACTTCTCGAATAAGCCCATTGGGATCTTGTCCATACGGGCGCCAAGCCTATTGAACTCCTGTCCTCAACCCTATCTGGCCTGGGCGATTTGGGGTGTACCGTAGCCTGGGGGAGGGTGTGGGGGGCGGCGGAAAGTGCCCCTTCCCTATATATTTTTGCTATCGCTAAGGCTAGAGGGCTGAAACTTACCACACTATATCGTTGGGTCAAGCTCTACAAGATAATGTAAAAATCCAAGATGGCCGTCATGATGACGTCACTGTGACGTCATTTTCCAAAAGTGCATTTGTGGACGATTTTTCGGTCAAAATCTTCGAATTATTTTTTTTTTCTGATATGAAATAAAATAAGTTTTACCACTTTTCCGTGCAGAAAAGCAAAAAGATTGAAGAAATATGACGAAAACATCACTTTTTCTGATACCCCACATGACCGCCATTTTGAATTTATCCATGATCCTCTGCTCGTGAGGTTCTGCCAATAGGCTCAAAACGACCCCAATATGATATCTTATAACGTCACGGAGTTTCAGCTCTCCATTTTTTGACGCTCCGGAGATATCACAGAAAGTTTGGTAGGGGAGCATTTTGCACCCCCCCCCACCCAGGTCTGGTAGGGTTAATGGTGGAAGGGAGGGAGGGGGAACAAATCAGGGGTTTTTTTTTGGCGATACTGAGACTTATGGTTTCAATAAAACGCATAGAATCGCGTCGAATCAACATGCGTAATTTTTGAAGAAATATGGCGAAAACAGCACTCTTCTGGTACCCCTACATGGCCGCCATTTTAAATTTACCCGTGATCCTCTGCTCGAGGGGTCATGCAAATAGGCTCAAAATGATCCCAATATGATAATCTAAAAAGTCACGAAGTGTCAGCTCTCAATTTGTTATCGTTCCGGAGATAGGAAGATAGAGCAAACAAAAACAGTGGGGGCGGAAAGTGCCCCCCCCCCCCAAGACCAGGTAGGTTTAAGGGCTTCTGTCCTGTGCCCCTTTATAGCGTTCTATAGCGTATTATTATGAGTAAACTTAGCAATTACAACTGTGGCGTTACGTTTCGTAACTTGTGTCTAATTCCGCTTAACTCGGGGCTAAGGGCCGTATGAACCCATGTACTTCAAGATCCTCATGGTACTCATATGAACAGCCACAATCAAAGCGTGACTGAGATACATCATTCTTTAGATGACGACTTTACAATGAATATTATGGATTAAGAATACTGATCAGCGATACGGATTTGATATTTTTGGAACATCATGATGTCTTGCCGGCATCATTGAAAATTGTTGACCGCTTCTCTCTTGCAGGAAACAAGCCTATGTTTATGTATACTAGTATTGTCTTTTTGAATTTGGTGCTAATACTGTTATATGGAATATGGAATAGGTCTTTGGATTATGGACGCGGATATTCTCTAATGGACAACGGCTGAATTATGAATGACGGACCAGACGCTTGTAATTGTGTTTTAAACAAGCCGACGGATTCCATGAGATTGGCGGCCTGGTAGAGGGTGTTCAGCCCATGATCCTGGGGATGTTTTCCGAGCTTTTTTGAGATATTTGGTAGTCCAGACGGCAGTCTTCAATAATAATCAAACTGATCCGAAGATCTTAGAAGCTGACAACCCATCATATAGAATAGCGCAGTATTCAATATAAGAAAACATCTTTACTAATGACAGCAGACCTGGATCGGAGATTGAGGGACGGTGGGCACACGTCAGCTCTACTCCAGGCCAAGTTTGAACCGTGTCCTTCATTCATTCACCGCCCATAGAATCTCTCCGTCATACGTGCTTTCCCCTGCCTCACCCTAGAGACCAGGCTGTATGTCTATCCCGTATGTCTGTTCCATCAAGCCTTGGTGAAATTCAAAGGCGCTGTGTGGTCAGCTCGATCAGCTTAGATCACTATGTCTACTTGCTTCGCAGTCCAATCTTTCCTTGCTTTTCCAAGATTGGAACAACCACTGGCTTAACATTACATCCTGCTCTATGATCGGCCCTCGACAATGTGGTGGCAGACGTCAAATAGGTGCTGATATGGCCATCATGGGTTAGAATTTCAGTGGGTTCATCGCGGAGCTCGATCAAATTAATGAACGTCACAGATCTTGAGTTGAAACTCCTTTCACCCGAAAAATCATACACCAAGGCGGGGTGTATCCAGCTGAACTTGACACGGTGTATTTATATGCGTTTTGTGTTTGAACAAAGCCGACGGATTCCATGGGATTGGCGGCTTGGTAGAGGGTCTTCAGCACATGAATCTGGGGACTTTAATATAACTTCGTCCGAATGTTTTCCGAGCGTTTCATGTGACGACTGATGAGAATAACCGGACGTATACTTTATTTATAATGGGTTGTCATAGCGTCAGGGATGGTTGAACCTCACCTTTGTGTGTAATTCTTCCGGGCTCCACCTGTCTTACAAGGCCACCAGGATTTCCAACTCGTGATGACCGTATCAGCACTTGTATCACGTTCGCCAGCGCGTGATCGAGGGCCGACCAGACATCAGGATGAATCAGGGTGAAGCCTGCAATGACTGTTTCAATCTTATTCAGGCGAGGAGAGAACGGAGTGAGTGAGTGAATAGGATTTAAAGTCGTTTTCAACATTTTTTCAGTGCCAGAAGACGAGAGTGTCCTCAGTTCCTATTATCCTGGACACTGATCAGCTCAGTCAAGATATTGAAGCACGTAGACATCATGATCTACGTAGATGTGGAGGCCTTCGAGTTAACCACATACCGTTACACCCGTTTGAATTTCGTCCAAACTTGATGGGACTCACGAATGGAAGCCGTTCGGGGACATGTACATGTGTAGCCTCAGCGTCACAAATATATCACTCTTCGGTGATAGTGACGTTAATATCTTAGACATGCAGTCCCTCGGGATGAAACTGGTGAAAACACGTGTGACGGATTCCATGGTCGGTGAGTGAATGAAGGATTGGACAGATAAGTTGACTTCGACGAGTAGAAAAGCAACCATATGCTTTCCACATGAAAATCTCCATCGGCACCTCACATTCAGCCTAGAATACGTGGATTATCGGACGTAGCCTTTGTATCCCAGCCGCGCTTTTAGATGAGAAAGCTCAGCTCAAATAAATAAATCATCTGATGTTAATGGATGAGCATCGACGGCGTCAGATGAAGCATCGAACCTGTAATGCTCAAGGTCGCGTGGGTTTAACTGTCTTACCATGACAATAAACCTACGTAAATTAGTAAAATGAACTTTGGCCTGGCTTGCAGCTGCGTGCCACTCCACCCCCCCCTTCCCATTTACTCAACGATCCAGATCCAGGCATATAAGAGAAATCACATCTGGACTGGATCTGACCAAATTTTGTAACCCTTGCATTTATTTGTCAGGATGACAACTGGGTTATTTTTGAAGACCGAGGCCTGGACTATCAAATAATTTGGGTGATCAGCTTTCTGGAATTTGATTTATGACCAAAACAGTGAGAATTATTCTATTATGTTAGATTTACCCCTCTTCTGACTCAATTTCTGACCACTGGGTTCAAATGTCAAGATAACAGTTGTCTTATATTGGAAAATGTCACCTGTATTATCAAATGGCATGAGTTGTCAGCTTTAATAATCGGATTTAGGACCCAAACCGTGAGAAGGAATCAGTTTCTCGGATTTGAACCCATTTAGCCTTTTTTGACCCAATCTCTAACCATTGAGGTCAACCGGTTTACATTTAAAGCTTGGCACATTGAACATTGAACTTTGAATAAAACAGGTTGTCCTATTCTACTCATTTTTTTTAGCAGCGCCATCATGTATTTATAGGCCTTTTTTGAGAAATGGCCACCTGCCTACAATCGTGTTATCTTGCTCGAGAGAAACGATACTGTTGAAGTTTGGAGTTACCATCGAAATAGAATACCATCGAAATAGAATACCAGTAACTAAAGTTTCCTTTCGGCTCCTTCCGATTAATCGCTATTGATTTGCATCTGAACATTTTTTTGCGACATATTTATTGCTTGCTTGTTATTATTCTTTGCTTTTTCAGAAAAAGAAAAGAACTACCGAAGTCTCATTCTCTTTGGAATCCAAACAGGAAATGGAAATTGATGCGCAGCAGATTTTGATCCTAATTGTTCTAGTGTGCGGAGTATCGTTTTGTCGTAATGAGCGTTCTTCTGGAGCAACTAAGGAAACGACAGATGAAGGTGGCCCGTCCACAAGTAAAGATGTAGTTGAAAATGGACCAGGAGATGTTTCGAATCAGATTTTGGACGAGCGTGCGGACCGACTTGAGAACTACAGTCATGTTGGTTGGGGTAACGATGACAACGTGACGCAAATCAACATACTCGAACAGACTGAATTGAATATCATTTTCACCGGTGCTGTTGCGCGAAAATCATACGAAACATTAAGCTTTGTAACTGGTAGTTTTGTAAGACCGGCTCTGGCTATTTTCGGTATATTGGGTAATTTTGCTGCTATAATGGTTCTGCGGAGAAGACAGTTAGACGAAGGAATAAACACATATCTCGCTGCTCTAAGTATTACTGATATGGGATACACTACCTTGGTATTAGTACTTACTCCACAGGCTATTATCGCAAACTTCAATCCAACATTGGCTAACGATATTACCGCCATAACGTTTACCCCGGCTCTCTATCTCGCCCCGTTATTTGACCGATGTAGTGCGCTGTTTATTGTGATACTTTCTATTGAACGCTTTGTAGCAGTCCGATTCCCATTCTTTGCAAACAGATTTATACTGAGCAAACACCAGAAAATAACAGTGGCTATTCTGTATACATTCCTGGGAATAATTGAGTTCCCAAGATTGTTTCAGTTTAGAGCCATTTCCGCAATAGATCAGAAAACAAATGACAGTTACTTGTTGATACAACCGACCGACTTTAGCAAGTCAACAACGTTCTTTCAGCACTATAACCTAGTTATGCGTATTTCGCTGCGAGTTATTCCATTGGCCACAGTTCTTATTTTGAATATCCTCACCATTTTATCTCTTCAAATTTCCAGGAAACAACGCAAAGCAATTGTAAACACCTCGACCGCTCAGTCCAAGAACAGCTTAAAGATAACGCATCTCCTTCTAACCATTACTGCAATATTCATAGTTTGTTTCACCCCGAAGACATTAAACTTTCTCATAACTATCTACTCCTCTGTTTGGGGCATAGGAAAGAAAGAACACTATGCGTACTTAAGTGTCAATAACCTCACCAGTGTCGCCGAAGTGTTTAATTCTAGTGTCAACTTTGTCGTGTACATGTTCATGAGTAAACGTTTTAGAGAAACATTTAAAGAAATATTCTCAATTCATCGAAAGCGTGCACCTTGAACTTCAGTAGGTACGTCTCAAATCAGAGAAAGTTAAACGATGTCCGATGTCTACATGGCATTCTCATAGAAAATAATTGTACTAGGTCCCCCTTAATTTCTAATCCTGCAATCCCGTATTTAGTGACAACAAATAAGTTTTCCTGTTTTTGCGTGAGCTTTGACTTTTAAGGTATTTCACAAAGTTTTACGCTTAAGTGGTATCCCGACACAACATATGCAAAATTAGCAAGAGTGTTGTGAGTTTATAAAAGTATCTTTCATCAGTCACCGCTTGACGATCCATATAGACTACATATTCTACAATGTGTCGAATTATCTGAGACAATCTGGCATTTATTGTCAAGGCATAAGCTGATATGATCTCCAAATTTTCTTATCGCTAGCCCCACAGCACAAGAACAGCACAATCACCCCGAGCAGTCAATGAAGCACGCACGGATTATATCTATCAACAATTTTCCGGAATTTACTGTTTAAACTTCTTTCATATTATTTCAGGCAAGGTGTTAGAATGCGACTTTTCTGTCGTGAAAGCGAACATGTTTCCTTCATGCAAAGGCAATTTATGTAGCAATTGTCCTGTATAGTCTGAAGTTAGCATCTGCATATTATGGGGAAAGCAGGCGGAAGCGAAAATCGATTTAACTAGGCCCATTGGCTTAAACAGGGATCTATTATTCTGGGCATTTTTTCAAATACATCAACCTGCTGTATTGCACTGGCGAGTACACGCTGATCTTGAATCTTGGAGGTGGCCCAATTTCGGCCAAGACTCTGGTTGCACGGCGCTGCAATATGATATTTTTTCATAAATTTAAGGGTCCACTGCATGCATTACAATGTTGCTGTTGTAGACACGGGTTGGTGTCATGCTAAAAAGATCCAGTATCTCGGAAATAAATCACATGAACGTCAAACTCAACACTTAATTTGGGTTGCCATGGTGCAATTAACCGATCAATATTTAAATAATACATGCAGGAAATAAGCAATAAGAGATTGCTTAATCGTATGCCCCCCATTCCATTTTAGTCCAACATTGCCCCGCCATTGTTCTGTTCTGTATTAACCGAGATCCAACGTGGACAAATAACCAAGGCCCATAACTCTTGAAAATATAACCAAAATGCAGCGAAACTTGACGCTGCATAACTATTGGGTAGTGATCATGCACATTTCATAAACGTCCATATAATATTAACCGAGATCCAGCCCAAACAAGTCCCAATTAACAAAGATTTCAAGAACAAAAGGGCCATAACTCTTGAAAATATACGCGAAACACGGAGAAACTTCATGCTGCACGACTACAAATCACTGGTCACATATCATGCACACTTCATAATTGTTCATACAATATTAATCAAGATCCAGCTCGGACAAGTCCCAATTCACGGAGATTTCCGGAATAAAGAGCCATAGCTCTTAAAAATATAAGCGAAACGCGGAGAAACTGTACGCTGCACAACTATGGGGCACTGACCACATAAATTTCATACTTGTCCATAAAATATTAACAAAGATCCAGCCCGTACAAGTTCCATTCATGGACAGACGGATGGACGGACGTGCGGACAGAAGGACAAAGCAATCGCTAGGCCCCCCTCTAATTAGAGAGGGGGGGTATAAAAATGTTAAACATTTGTGAAGTGCTTTTTTCTCTGATTTCTAAACCTTTGAAAATTTTTCAAACAGATCGAAATTGACAAAGTTCACACCTGGTCATGCTGGTTATCGTCAATATAGCATCTACTAATACATATTTGCGAAGTTTAAGCTTGATGTGATTTACTATTTTCAATTTTGAAAAGTGATACATTTTCTTACAAAAACAACAATGTCACACTGCAATTCTAACCGACCCTTAAGGGCGTAGATCACGATCTTTTCTAAACTATCACCTTCAGTAATAACTTGTCAGGCTATGAAACCAGAGGCGTATATAGTCTGTATTCAATCTATATGTGCAGACCGCACAACCGCAAAATTAAGCACCAAGTGAAAATAAGTGTAGGGGTTCAACTGTCTGTGGGGTCATATGAATTATTGTCAGTACGCCAGCATCGTGTCACCCACCATTTTAATGTTGAGTTTAGTTTGATCTGATCCCTGTATAAGAAGTATTCCGATTTTGTGCCGAAACTATATCGATCTCAATAAAGGATGTAATTCGTGGAACGTTCTCTGTTTATAGTGGTGCTTTATTTTATTATTGACAATATCTCTGTGGTATCAATCTGTCAATCTGACTCAGTATGTTGGGGTATGGACTTGACGAACCCGAACAATTTGAGTCCTTTTGACTGAAATACTTTGGGCAACAATCGAATTTGGCTCAAATTCCGCGTATGGTTATTCATTAAGTTTAATGTTAATGCATTTTGTGTGTGCGAAATCTCAGGTAGCACGATTGAACAAAGGACAAGGCAGGTGAGGAATTTAAGATGAGAGATTTAATAGGACAATTGAGAGATATAACAACCCTACTATCATACAATGAATAGAAACGAATCCGAGAGGCGTTTTTCTTACACCACAGGCCCAAATACATGAAAAGGAATACTCATATGAGCTGAAAAATTAGCAGTATGAAGGGGTCCTTTGTATGGTCAGAGCGTTATTTCTTAGAGTTAATGTTTTGGAGCACACATGAGTTTTGCAAGAAGAAGAGTAGTGAAAAGAAGGGTTAAAACATGTAGTATGTGGAAACTGTCAACGC
This sequence comes from Hanleya hanleyi, assembly GCA_036873755.1. Taxonomy (NCBI): domain Eukaryota; kingdom Metazoa; phylum Mollusca; class Polyplacophora; order Lepidopleurida; family Hanleyidae; genus Hanleya; species Hanleya hanleyi. The sequence goes on along the minus strand of JAVTVY010054504.1, from coordinate 15,007 downwards.
GTACTTAAGGTTAAGTTCAGGCAATTTGAAAATAAAATGTCATTTTTCTTATATTTTAACAAGATGTAGCGCAAACCTTCAATATTCGAAATAAAGGATAAAATATAGGGGTCTCCAGGCTTACATTTGCTTAATCTATGAATTTATATGATCTATTATATTGATTTAACCATACTCTAATATATGGGGTTAGATAGGAATTATATGAAAAATGTGTCTATGTCATTTTCTCCAAAATGGAATAATGCTCAATCGGGAAATCTAATAAAACTTGGGGGTCACCTAATTTCTATTCAAGAAAGCAGGATGTCAACATCGTGAATCATAATAATAAGGACAAATTACCTTGATTTCGCTAAGTCAGTTTGCCAGCGCTACTTTGTTGATGTCGTATAGCGTCGAAATTTGGAAAACACAGTATCCAATTCAGAAAGCCTTTCAAAACTGTTCTCTGAAAAACTTATATTTAAATTTTCCATGAAATTTCCTTCAAACATAGCTATTTTGGTAGATGCGCAGAACCATGCGCTGTAGACGTACATTTGGATTTGTCGGGAATCTCCTTACGCTCAACAAGTATAGACATCATAGTCAGCCGTATTCAGCCGTAGTTCATAAAGAATTTCCGACCCAATGACCGAGAAATATTTCACGTCCGACAGTATCACCAGTTCCTAACAGACCTAGAAAGAAATATTGCTTAATAGTCCATGAGCCAGACCACAAAATTTCATCAATTGGTACCACCTGGGGTGGCAAATTCTCATTATGTTTTTTTGAAAGTCCTATATCCTTAGATGCAAAAAAAAAAAACTTTGAAAGCAATCCGGGACACACAGCTTAGTGGTAGTAATCACTTCTTAAAGACGAACACCGGTGTCCAATCTGAGGGACCAGATTTGGGGGTAGGGGAAATATAAAGTCGAATATCTTTGCAAGAAATGGTGATATAGTGACATTCTGCCACTCGAAATGTTGGTAATCTGATCCTCTATATGTTGGTATCTGTTATATGCTAATATTTCACTTGTGTAGGTCACCAGAGGTCAAAAGGTCACGAAATCTGAACCCTATCTAAAACGTGACCACCTGTAGGAAAACTCGCTGCAGATACCATACCAATGAGACTTTCTTAACGTAAATGGGTTCAAATGGAAGCCAAGAAGTACCGAAGTCTATAATAAGTCTAAACAAGTGGAGTTAATTATTATTTAGACTGTGGCACAGAACTGTTTTTGATGCATTTTCAAAAATGGTCTTTTTATTGCGCTAAAACCAGGCAAAATTGTATGAAGTTAGACAGCTTGAAATTAGTTGCATATTTTGACAAATAACTACTCCAGATGCTGATGGCCATGTCTTAGGTCTATTCAGGGATTAGTTAAGCTAAATTTCCAGGTAATTAGGTCACCAGAGGTCAAGGTCAAAGATTCTCAATTATAAATTTCTACATTTTTACTTGGGACTTTCATATTACAAGGTATTTACATTGCAACCAGTTTCAAGTATAGAGCATCAGAAATATCGCTCGTTAAGGCGCTGAGACAGATAGGGCGATGAGGCGTTCAGACGAGTGTTAAGGCGTAACGACGGGCTTTGATGGGCGTCACTGCATTTCGATGTATTGGTGGCAATTCCATGAAAATCAGAGCTTCTGAGCTAGTTCACCAGGGCGTTGAAGCGTTAAGCTAAGCGTTGATGAGCGTTACCGTCTGTAAGAGCAAGTTTATTCCCAAAACACGCACAGTCGACATTCAACCGTCAACATGGCTCATACTTGCTCTAAGTGCGAACGCACGTTAAGATATGATGCGACACGAGAAAAATGTACGTAGGATTGAAGACTCCGAGGCACAAGAAGCCGATACAGAGACTGATGAGAGTCCATCGACTGATACCGAAACAGAGATTGCTCAGATTCTATCTAGTGATACGGAGAGCTTGACCTCAGATAGTCAGCCTACGTCCGAGGAAAGTGAGGCAGTACCTACCTTCTGGGATCGTATTGTGAGAGCAACTATCAATATTCACCCTGCAGCAATCGAGAACGTCGGACAGGATTAACTTACAACAGCCATACACCCAAATGCACCCCTGCATCAAGAGAACAGCCATGGCGATTTATGAAGTGTATACCTTACTACCGCTTGAAATGAAAGGCGACCCCACGCACAGGTCCATCATGAAGACCAAGCGTTATTTGGAAGAGGATATGGGGCTACCACCCACCAAGGCCCTGGAAAATGCGATTAGAATGCACAAACAACTCTTTCAGGACATGCTGCCTCAGTGATATCCTGAACTGCCCGATGATGCTTAGGTCACACCGAGCAAAGATGGAACTTTCTCGAAGGACGGCTTATGATTGGACAAGAGCAGCCGAGAATATGACAGATGCAGCGCCATATGGCGGCCTCTGATCGGACAAGAGTCTTCTTGAATTGTAAACATGTCCAACGCGGCTGTTGTTGTTGTTCTCTCATCTGTCATCCTTGTAGTTGTTCTCTCTCCCATCTATAGCATGGCGGCGTCAAGGTGTTATGCTAGGGCGCTACGGTGTAATGACGGACGTTGACGGGCGTCACAGCTTTTCCAATGAATTAGTGACAATTCCATGAAAATCAGAGCTTTTGGGCTAATTCACCAGGGCGTTGAAGCATTGAGCTTGGCGTTGGCGGGTGTTGCTACAAGATGCCACTTCAAACGACGCATTCGGACCCAGAATGATCCATTTCTACCAAAAACACCTTCCTTCAAACCCCCAAAATATCCACTTTGGCTACTACTCGTAAACTCACTCACTCACTCACTATCGTTAGTGCGTCCATGCGTTAAGACGGGCGTTGGACATGCCTCATTCACTCACTCACTCTGGGAGTTCACTTGGACCATTCCGGCCCCATCAGCCCATCGTCGGGCAGTTCAGGATACCACTGAGGCAGCATGTCCTGAAAGAGTTTGTTTGCGCATCCTGATCGCATTTTCCAGGGCCTCGGTGGGTGGTAGCCCCGTATCCTCTACCAAGTGACGCTTGGTTTTCATGATGGACCTGTGCGTGGGGTCGCCTTTCATTTCCAGCGATAGTAAGGCATGCTGTTCATAGATCACCATGGCTGTTTTCCTGATGCCGGGGCGCATTTGGCTGTTGTAAGTTATCCTTTCCGGCGTCCTCGATTGCTGCAGCGTGAGTATTGATAGCTGCTCTCACAATACGATCCCAGAAGGTAGGTTCTGCTTCACTTTCCTCGGACGTACGCTGACTATCTGAGGTCAAGCTCTCCGTATCACTAGATAAACTCTGAGCAATATCTGTTTCGGTATCACTCGATGGACTCTCATCACCCTCTGTATCGGGTTCTTGTGCCTCGGAGTCTTCAATCCCATGTATATTTCTCTCATGTCGCATCACATCGTATCGCTCGCACTTAGAGCAAGTATAAGCCGTGTTGACGCTTGAACGTCGACTGTGCGTGTTTTGGGAATACGCTTCCATTTGCAGACAGTAACGCCCATCAACGCTTAGCTTAACGCTTCAACGCCCTGGTGAACTAGCTCAGAAGTTCTGATTTTCATGGAATTGCCACCGATACATCGAAATGTAGTGACGCCGTCAACGCCCTTCGTTACGCCTTAACGCTCGTCTCAACGCCTCAGCGCCCTATCTTTACGCCTTAACGCCCGTCTCAGCGCCTTAACGAGCGATAAAGGAGATTTTGAGGACGATTGACCTTTGACTCCTGCGTACATCCGTACCTGGTGCACTCGCATCCTGGTGTACCCTATGCTCTACGGGCACGATGGCTCTGATGCTCTATACTTGAAACTGGTTGCAATGTAAATAGACCCAAGACATGATCATTAGCATTTGGAGTAGTTATTTGTCAAAATATGCAACTAATATCAAGCTGTCCAACTTCATACAATTTTGCCTGTTTTTAGCGTAATAAAAAGACTATTTTTGAAAATGTGTCAAAAACAGTTCTGTGCCACAGTCTCAATAATAATAAACTCCACTTGTTTATAGACTTGGGTACTTCTCGGCTTCCATTTCAACCCCTTTATGTTCAGAAAGTCCCATTGGTATGGTATCTGCAGCGAGTTTTCCTACAGGTGGTCACGTTTTAGACAGGACTCAGATTTCGTGACCATTTGACCTCTGGTGGCCTACATAATTGGCATATTAGCATATAACAGATACCAACAGATAGAGGATCAGATTACCAAAATTTCGAGTGGCCCAATGTCACTTTATCACCATCACTTGCAAAGTTATTCAACTTTATATTACACCTACCCCAAAATCTGGTCTCTCAGATTGGACTCCGGTGTCCATCTTTAAGAGGTGATTACTACCTTTAAACGGTGAGTCCCGGATTGCTTTCAAAGTTTTTTTTTTTGCATCTATGGATATAGGACTTCCAACAAACATAACGAGAATTTGCCACCCCAGGAGATTTGGAAATACGCTTGCATTTATAGACAGTAACGCCCATCAACGCTTTGCTTAACGCTTCAACGCCCTGGTGAACTAGCTCAGAATGTCTGATTTTCATGGAATTGCCACCAATACATCGAAATGCAGTGACGCGTCAACGCCCGTCGTTACGCCTTAACGCCCGTCTCAACGCCTTAACGCCCTAACTTTAGGCCATAACGCCCGTCTCAGCCCCTTAACGAGCGAAAAAGGGGATTTGGAGGACGATTGACCTTTGACCACTGGGGACACCCATACCTGGTGCACTCGCATCCTGGTGTACACTATGCCCTACTGGCTATAGGGTACAGGGTTCACCAGCGATGGCTCTGATGTAAATACATTGTAATATGAAAGTCCCAAGTAAAAATGTAGAAAATTAATAATTGACAATCTTTGCCCTTGACCTCTGGTGACCTAATTACCTCGAAATGCAGCTTAACTAATCGCTGAATAGACCTAAGACATGGCCATTAGCATTTGGAGAAGTTAGTTCTCAAAATATGCAACTAATTTCAAGCTTTTTCACTTCATACAATTTTGCCTGTTTTTAGCGCAATAAAAAGACCATTTTTGAAAATACGTCAAAATAATAATACACTCAACTTGTTTCGCCTTATTATAGACTTGGGTACTTCTTGGCTTCCATTTGAACCCATTTACGTTGAGAAAATCCCATTGGTATGGTATCTGCAGCGTGTTTTCCTACAGGTGGTCACATTTTAGTCAGGATTCAGATTTCGTGACCTTTTGATCTCTGGTGACCAACATAATTGACAAATTAGCATATAACAGATACCACCATATAGAGGATCAAATTACCAACATTTCGAGTGGCCAAATGTTACTATATCACCAGTGGCCAAATGTTACTATATCACCATTTCTTGCAAAGTTATTTAACTTTGTATTTACCCTACCCCCCAAATCTGCGCCCTCAGATTGGACTCGGGTGTCCGTCGTTAAGAGGTGATTACTACCATTAAGCTGTGAGTCCTGGATTGCTTTCAAAGTTTTTTTTTGCATCTATGGATATAGGGCTTCCAAAAAAACATAATGAGAATTTGCCACCCCAGGTGGTACCGATATCTGGTCTGGCTCATGGACTATAATATTCGTAGGCCACACACAGACGAACCTTGGAATGGAACGGTAGTAGTAGGGAGACCGTAAAATGTCCCAGCGCCTCACTGCGCATGCGCGAGAACAAAAAATGTGGCGGAATTGTGGCGGTGTGCGTGGGAGTGTTGTGCGCAGGTATGACGTCACTTCCGGTCTGGGTAAATTGGACGTGACCTTGGGGGCATGTATTTCTCCGCGATGATGCGGTCTGGCGGTGATGCGGTCTGCCTCCGGGGACCGAAAGTAGTCCCAAAACCGTGGGTTTTCGTGGAAGTGTTCGGCAATCTGTAGGGACCGCTAGTGGACCGATTGGGTCGAGTGAGGTATCAAAGTGAAGCATTCGTGAAGGGGCATTTGATGGGCTGGGTGTGGGGTTGAAATATCGGCATTCTGCACATGCGCGGTGGCCAAAGGGTATGGAAATAGACGCTTTGGGGTCTATGGGAGTCCCTAATGGGCCGATGGTGTCGTATGAGGTATCAATGTGAAGCCTATGTGAGGGGGCATCTGACTGCACTAGTATTTCACCCGTTGTCACCATTCTGCGCATGCGCAGACAGGGAATTGTGGGAAAAGAGTATGGAAATAGGCGTTTTAGGATTTGGGGAGCCCCTAATGGGCCGATGGAGTCGTATGAGGCATCAATGTGAAGCCTATGTGAGGGGGCATCTGACTGCACTAGTGGCTCGAGCGTTGTCAATAGTCTGCGCATGCGCAGACAGGGAATTGTGGAAAAAGTATGTGGAAATATACGTTTTGGGGTCTAGGGGAGCCCCTAATGGGCCGATGGTGTCGTATAAGGTCTTATTTTGAAGCAGTCGTGAGGGGGCATGCGCCTGGACTAGCGTGTCGTTTCCATTTTGCGCATGCGCAGACAGGGAATTATGGGAAAAGGGTATGGAAATAGACTTTTGGGGTTTAGATAGGCCCCTAATCATCCGATGGAGTCGAGTGAGGTATCCATGTGAAACAGTCGTGAGGGAGTATCCGACGGGGTGGATGCGACGTAAAGCGGATATCATTCTACGCATGCGCAGTAGAGCAAGGGAATGGAAATAGACATTCTGGCGCCGACAGGGGTCACTATGGGTCCGATGGAGTCGTCTGAGGTCTTATGTTGAAGCTCTCATGAAGCAGCATCCGACTGGACTCAGGGTTCGTCCGTGTTCAAGAGTCTGCGCATGCGTAGTCTGGTCGTAGTATAGAAAACAGGCATGTTGGGGGATGCGTGGCAGTGCGTTTGACCCACCACTACTAGGGGTCCATGGTTGTGGTTTGGTGGTGTGGGTTGTGACGTCACTTCCGGGTTTCACTAAAACTACCTCCAAACATAGAAGAGTTCCAATTTCCCCGTAGACGTCCGGATGTTCAACCTCCGTCCCAGCCCGCCCCGGCCGCAGCGCGCGCGCGCGGGTTCTCCGGAAGTGCGCGGCATCACCGGCAGTGCGCGGATGCATGTCGGATCAAAAGGTCAAAGGTCACATCCAGGTCAAAAGGTCCAATGTCCAATGAGACAATGTTGCGGCATCGATAGTCAGACCTTGAACCCCCAAAAAGGGGATTGTAAATGAACCTGGGAAGGATGGGCAGTTCCATTTGGACCAATCAGCGGTCGAGAAAATAGAGCCTATGAGCGATCGGTAAAAGAACCAATGGACGGGTACTAGGTACACGTCTGTGCCTACATTCGGGTACTAGGATGCTCTCGCCTACGTCCGCGTCTACATCCGGGTTCTTGTACACCCGGGTAATGTTTTCTGGACATGAATGGGTTACCTTTGGCTCCATTCTAGGGCACTGATTGGCTAATACGGTGTTCAAAGCCAGTTTCATGCATTATGCTCATATAACTTATAGTAATAAACTTAATCTATACGTGTTGGACGAGTCTTCACTCACCGTCTTTCTTTACACGCACCTCAATGAAATGCCCGCTCCAAACCTAGACCAAAAACACGTACTTGGTCTGTGGGCTGATCTCATTGGCTCTCTATTTTACTATAGTGCTCTTGCATTCTAACATTGATGGGTTACATTTTGGCTCCATCATACACCACTGATTTCAGTTTGACTGAATCTCCACATTGGGCATTTATGCATTATGAATAAAACACACAAGACAGGTTTTTTTTGGTGAGATCTCATTTTGTTTTTTATTCAGTAACAACAACAACGTGAGAACAACCACGTGAAAACTGAAGCCCAGAACAGGGAGGCTTGTACACTGAAAGAACTGAAGCCCAGAACAGGGGGCTTGTACATTGAAAGAACTGAAGCCCAGAACAGGGTGCTTGTAAACGTAATCCCAGAACAGGGGGCTTGTACATTGAAAGAATTCAAGCCCAGAACGTGGCTTGTACGTTGAAATGATGGGCGGCCCAGTCATATACGAGTACATCGCGGTCCTCGGCCTTGGAGTACTCGTCAAACATCTGTACGATGGTAGATAAGATCCTTCCCCGGCATCGATGGTACAGGTAAAACAAGCAATATTGTCCGCACACGCTACTGGTCAGGCTTTGCAACGTTTGACTGTTCCAACACCACATTTCTCTACCTTGATCCATGAAGTCTGTTAAATCGGGATGGAGGGGTGGCAGGCCGTATGGGTCAAAGTATTCCCCCTACTGTTCTGTCAAGTACACGGCCACCCAATGTTCACCGGGCCGATCCATCGGGTCCGTGTTGAGAACGTAAGCAGCAGGATACATATGGTCTAATGGGAACACATCTCGGGCGAACACCCCTTGAAAGACCATACGTGTCTCTGGGTCATTCTCCAGCACGGTGGTTATCTGGTCTGTATCCATGTTAGGTGGAGAAGTCACACAGGACGTTGCGTGCCTTGTCCACTTGAACGATGTTGTCAAACTCGGCATAGCAGATCACATTGACGGTGGTCGCCACGGCTCGTGCAAAGTGGATTTCCAACCGTAAATTGCCTTGCTTGGCTAGGGCCAGCTGATGGTCGTTCTCTAAGGTGGGGGTCAGATCGAAACAGAACAACGTGTATCCGTTCGCGTAGTCCTCCCGACTGATGAAATTCCCTTCGTCCTCGTTGATTTGACCGGTGGCTGTAAACAGGCTCTGATAGGCTCGAATGAAATTCCTGCGCCCAAAGTTCGGTGTTAAGGCCGTGGCTGGGACCTGTTGTCCATCCACATGCAGGGCCACAAAACTGATGCCGAAATGTTCCCCAGGAACAGGTTTTCTTTGTTTTCGCCCATATTTCCAGCAGGCACAGAGAACACTTTGGTTTGTACACGTCGGATAGGGTACTGGGCTGGTTTTGTTTCCAAGGCTCCCAATTGAACGGCTGGATTCGGTTTCACTTTTCGGACATACAGGACTGCCTCTTGGATAACAATCTTATAGTCAGCTGCATGCCCCTCTACGTTAGTGGCCATCAAGGCGAAGGTCGGAGGCGCCCGTATCAGTCGGATGTTGATGGGGATCTTGTTCAAGAGGTACCGGTCTTGCATGAACATGTCTGCATGTAGTCGACCCATGAGATCCACCGAGGCACCGTGCGCAGTGAAAGCCTTCCGTTTGTTATATCCCACATTGTCCACCGTGTCCATGTGCTCGGGTGTGTCCTGGTAGCATAAAGCGGCTATCAGCTGAGATTTTTTAGCCTCTCGGCCATACGACAACAGCGTTTCGATGTAGGCTCGATAGGGGTACGTGTTGGTCGAGCCACTGATGAGTTTGTCGCTGAGAAAAACATCCACCTGTTGAAACATCGAGTGCAGCCAGAGATTCGTCGGGCCCACCGTTGCAGCTTGGATGATTCTGGAGCCATCCCCATTGACCACCTTGGCTTTCACATACAAGTATGTATGGGCTAAATCCACATAGGCCGTATCCGCATTACTGATGTTGAACTCGATGGGCCCTGTTTCGTTGATGCTGGAGAGCGGGAGATGCTCTACCCATAATCCTTGTTCGGCACTGGTCTGTGTGGGCGGCACGGTCCACAAATCAAATTCACTGTTGGTGGAGGGGCAGGACTCTGCGTGGATCAAGGACATGTTTAAGAAAAGATATCCTTTGTCTTCGATGTGCGTCGTCGCTGGGTCGGTCGTCGACTGGTGCGTGATTTCGGTGGGGCAGCTCTTTTATTCCCTACGGTGCGTTGTGCTTTGGCCAACAAGACGCCTCCCGCTTCTTTGGCCCGCAAGGATTCTTTGGGTGCCGTACCTGCAGTCCACTGCGTACCGCTTGTTTGCCGATTGCTTTCACCCCGCGCGTCACCAAAGGTAGGAACGTTTTGACGATGCTCCCGAGTATGTTCCCCAGCCCATGTCCTCGTTGCATGCGTCCACCGCTAAAGACCGGAAAGCCCCCCCTCGGCCTGTTGGGCATAATAGTCCATATAGCTGCGTGCTTCGCACTGGTAAGATACTTTCATCGGGCAAAGTGGGAGCACGTGCTTGTCGAAAATGAAGTGTCAGCACCACTTTTCCTCGTTCGAATGCCACCGGTCGTCCCGTGTCATCTCTTATATCCACCGTGATCGTGTTGATGTCGGTTTGTCGTACGGGCAGGTAGAGCATGTGGGTGAAACTGTGGGTGACTTGAGCTCCATACGTCTTTTTAATGGGGACCACCCGTAACAGAGGTGTGTTGATATCGCCCACGATGTGGTTGTCGACTACGTCCGAGTAGACATAGAGTCCGTACATACCCGACTTCATATCCATCGAGATCTGGCCATGGTCCTCGGATGGACCCGTGTAGATCGCATGAGCGAGACCCAGCATTTGCAGTAGGATAGGACTCAGTACGACACTCACGTTGGCGGTGAGAAGGATCTGTGCCTTGTCGTTGTGTGCGTTGTAATCGAAGTCCACGTGATTCTTGAAGGGAAAGGATTTGATGGGTTTTGATGTATTCGTGACCTCCCGTACAGCCTTATAATGCAACAGTCTTGTTAGCCGACCAATGAACTCCTTGGGGGTATCGTATTGGCCTTCGGGGAGGGTGAGTCGGGTGTTTTTGCTTTCGTAGGTCACCTCGTACCAGACTTCATTGGGACGCACGTTGTACCACGAGTAATGGTATTGGATATCCACGAGGCCACATTCCCATCGTCCAGGTAAATGCAACGGTTGCGGTAACTGGGTGACGTACTTGGCCAAGGTGTTGTCAGGAAAGATATCCAGCGAACTGTTACTGGGTAGGGTGAGGTAAAACATGGCGACTGAGCTGTCCTGCTGCCGCTGTTGGTTTTAGTAGGTGTTCCAAGCCTTGGGCAGTTGTGTCCGGCGTCGTGTTCGTCACGTTGACTTGCTACGTGTCACGGCTCTGGAGGTGTGGGGTGTCCTGATCGAGGGTGGTTCTTAAAGGTCTGAAAAGAAAGTGCCCGTTGTGGTGGTGGTGTTTTGGGGGGTGATTCCGGTTCCCATTCGGATTCCCAAGAAGGTCGTGGTGCACTCGGTGAGTCACGCTGCATAACGGCCCAGCGGGGGGGGGTTCCCCCCCAATTCCTGTGGTACATGCATGTCTTTCAAGACCTCCCATCCTCGAGGATCCGTGTGCGACCTGCGTTTACGCATCAGATCATTCACTAAATCCGTCATGTGGGTCCCGGGGATCACCTGATTCTGTACCAGGAGTTCGCCTTTATCATTCCAAGTCATGTTAGGATTCTGTTTCATCCTTTGTAATACCAGGCCAGCTTGTTTCTTGAACGAGGCAGGCACACTCTTCAGGACTTCGTCTTCCAACCACTGTGGAGCTGTGGGTGCTACCCCTGGTAATGGCGGCTGTTGAGTCGATGCTGAGGTCGGCGGTGTGTTACGTGGTGGTGGTGGTGGCGGTGGTGGGGTAGAGAGGGTTTTGTATTGGTCCATGAACGTCATGTATCGTTGAAGCGTCTCATTGTACCGTTGCACTTTCTCACTGTCGCTTAACCCCGGTCTCTGTAAGATCTGTTGCATCTCTCCATCGAGGGTATTTATGGTCTTGACCGTAGGTGGGGCAGGGTAGGGCGATTGGAGGTTTTAAACGAACCGTGGTTCGACGAGGACCATTTTTTTCGTGTGGTTCATTGTCGGCCGAAGAGTCCACCCAATACTGGACCCAACACAGAAGCGGCCAACGGGGCTAAGATGGCCCCGAGAAGGCCGCCTTTCTGTAACACCTTTTTCTTTTGTGTTTGAGGGACCCGCCCCTGGACTAAGGTTCGGAGACCTGTCTTATGCTTGGCCAACTTGGTCTTCTGAGCCAGAGTCAGTGGTACGTTGCCTTTTAACAGGTTGTACCCGATCTCGCACAGACAGCGTACAAGGTCAGGGTCCGCACCGCGTACAATGGTTCGGACCAACTCGGGTGGGACCGTCTTCAATACACGGAGCGTAGGGGCGTGCTTCCGTACTCGCGCAGACATCATGTACAACTAATGCCAGAACCCACAACTCTGCTATTTTTATCCATCTCAGAGAACAGAGACAAAGGCAACCCTGCTGTGGTATTCATTCTTTTTATTATCCCCATCATCAAACACAAACACCCCAGCTGGGGGCGCCACTGTGGGTGTGTTTACATTATTTTTGCATGTACACGTGGTGGGCCTCTCCGGGAAAGATGCCGGTCCGTAGTCGAAGGTGCTCGGGGGTGGCTTGCTTGAGGTCGAAGAGCATATACCCTGTTGAGGGGTTGTGGCATCTTTAACTCTTTGCCCCATGAAGGCTTACTACCATTGCCCCATGGTGACGCCATTCGACGCCCCTTCCTAGTCCATGATGACGCCATTTGACGCCTTATGTAATAAATTAATCAATTAACCTCACGCAATAATATTTTATTTCAGGATATATTAACCCTACCAGGCCTGGGGGGGTCCATTATGGCCCCCCCTACCAAACTTTCTGCACTATCTCCGGAACGGAAAAAAATGGAGAGCTGAAACTCCGTGACTTTATAGTTTATCTTATTGGGGTCATTTTGAAACTATTTGCATAACCCCCCGAGCAGAGGATCATGGGTAAATTCAAGATGGCGGCCACGTGGGTAACAGAAAAGTGATGTTTTTGTCATATTTCTTCAAAATTTATGCTTTTCCGCGATGAAAAGTGGGTAAAAACTATTTTATTTCATATCACATTAATATTTGCTAATTTTTCATGCAGTTTTTGTTAAGAAATTGCAAAAATAAAAAAATCGGAAAATTCGACAGAAAAATCGACCAAAAAATGTTATTTTTGAAAATGACGTCACTGTGACGTCATCAAAGCGGCCATCTTGGATTTTTTTACATTTTCTGGTAGGGATTGACCCAAGGGTATAGTGTAATAAGTTTCAGCTCCCTAGCCCAAGAGGTAAGAAAAATAATTAGGGGGGGCCATTTCGGCCCCCCCCCAGGCCTGGACAGGTCCCAAAAAGCCCAGGCCAGATAGGGTTAAACATGCTCAATTATTGGTCACTGTGAAAGTAATAAAAAAAAATAATAAACTTCTGGCTCCAGGCCTCCAATAGATTTGTACCTGACGATTTACAGGTGATCACTGAACACGTCCATGGGGCAGCCTAGAAAAGCCTGTATGGTTTAGAAAGGGGCGTCAAATGGCGTCATTTCTAACGCAAACGGTATGCGGCTGGGATACATCTGTCTCGCCAGGTGCAGCAGTTGAGTGGTATCTCTCGGGTTTTGAAGACCACCAGGTAGTGGGCATTTAAGCTGATATTCCGATGTTCTTTGTTTTTACTGAACAGATTCTGCACAATGTAGATGATGCTGAGCCGTCGATGTCGGCTGCCTTTGGTAAAGAGTTGGGTGACCCGCGCATCGTCTCCGACATGAGATCATCCAGAACCACCAATGTGTCGGGTTCCAAATCGGCCAGGTTGGGTAGGACTTCCACGAACGTGATGTGGGGCATTGCTGCATACGCTTCCTGCCATTCTCCGTAACACCACACGACTCGAGCAATAGGTGGGGTGACCATGCTCTCGGTGTGTTGAAGGAGCTTCGTGACGAAGTGCGTTTTGCCGGAACCCGTCGATCCTGCGATGACGCAAGTAACGGGATGCTGCCACCGAGGGTCCATGGTTCGAGGTGTATCCGTTGTCGTGGTAACCCGCTCTTGTAAATTTCGTACGAGTGACTTGGAGTGGTGGGTACAACGTCGGTCGTCGTTGTTTGTTCACTGCGAGGGTTGATGGGGGTGGATACAACGTCGGTCGTCGTTGTCGGTTCACTGTGATGGATGAAAGCCGGTGGGTTTTCAGACGTAGTGGGTGTACTTGGTGTGGGTGTAGAGCTTGGTGTGGAACTCGACGTGGCATGTACACGGGGTGTGGTGGTGACTGGGCTCGATACGGGGTTGACTGGTGTTCTCAGTTGGTTAAGTAGCGCGCTGACATAGGCTACGTCGTAAAATACACCTTCGTACAACACACTCCGCAGGGTTAGCAGTATCACCACAAAGCCCACTTGCGCTTTGCGCGTTTTGGGAGACGCTGTGCTCAGAGGCAGCTGCTGTTTGTCCATAGCACTGTGGTCGGACGTGGAATGAAGGATGACGGCAGTGGTGTCTGGCTTTATAGTCGTTTCATCTGGTTGGCAGCGACCCAGGAATTGAAAGAACTGGACCAGCCTTGCCATTTGACGAAATGAAACAGTTTGCCACGTCGACGTTCGGTTTTCAAAATCTGCTCCACCGTGTAGTGCTGTGTTTTTACGACAGGCTGTAATTCCGTCTCGTAAAACGTCCCTAGCAACGGTTCCTCTTGAAGATCTTCCAGTTCATAGATTCGCTGCTGTCGGGGTAGTCGCCGTTTAATCAGGAAGTGCTCATCGCTCCAGTTGGGCAAGTAACTATTCTCAAATTGACCTTTGAATTTACTGATCCGTACAGGGTCCCCGACCTGGAACACCGCCTTCGTCGTTCGCTGCGTTGGCATGGGGTACAAGACCCGCCGGACTTGGGCTTCATTGCTTTAGGTCACGGTAATGGGGGCTCTCTCTATACTCCGATGACAGGCTCGATTGTAACCACTGACAAGTTTCGGGAGAACATCGATGTACCGCCTTGTATTCTTATAGGTGAAATATTTATACATGCGGCCTTTGAATGTCCTGTTGAACCTTTCCACCACGGAAGACTTGGTCTCGTTGTACGTATGGAAGAAAAACACCTTCTGGGCTTTCAGAAACTGTTGGAACGGTCTGTTGAGGAATTCCGTGCCTTCGTCGGTTTGCAAATACAAAGGTTTGCGGCCGGTCTTGAAGATGTCTTTGAACGCCGCTATGAGATTCGCCCCCGTTTTCGTCCGGATGGGTACCACCCACGCATATTTCGATAGGATATCGATGCACGTCAAAATATACCGATTTCCATCGTTGTGTTTGGCAAAGGCGCTCATATCGACCAAATTCGCTTGCCACTGGGCATCTATTCCTCCCAC
>JAVTVY010054503.1:0-31921 GCA_036873755.1 Hanleya hanleyi | reverse complement strand
CTTACAATCACATATACATGGAGGGCCGCTCCGTTATATCTCCATCTTAGAATCCATGTGAGTAGGACAATCTTCTTACAATCACATATACATGGAGGGCCGCTCCGTTATATCTCCATCTTAGAATCCATGTGAGTAGGACAATCTTCTTACAATCACATATACATGGAGAGCCGCTCTGTTATATCTCCATCTTAGAATCCATGTGAGTAGGACAATCTTCTTACAATCACATATACATGGAGGGCCGCTCTGTTATATCTCCATCTTAGAATCCATGTGAGTAGGACAATCTTCTTACAATCACATATACATGGAGAGCCGCTCTGTTATATCTCCATATTAGAATCCATGCGAGTAGGACAATCTTCTTACAATCACATATACATGGAGAGCCGCTCTGTTATATCTCCATCTTAGAATCCATGCGAGTAGGACAATCTTCTTACAATCACATATACATGGAGAGCCGCTCTGTTATATCTCCATCTTAGAATCCATGTGAGTAGGACAATCTTCTCACAATCACATATACATGGAGAGCCGCTCTGTTATATCTCCATCTTAGAATCCATGTGAGTAGGACAATCTTCTTACAATCACATATACATGGAGAGCCGCTCCGTTATATCTCCATATTAGAATCCATGCGAGTAGGACAATCTTCTTACAATCACATATACATGGAGGGCCGCTCCGTTATATCTCCATATTAAAATCCATGCGAGTAGGACAATCTTCTTACAATCACATATACATGGAGAGCCGCTCTGTTATATCTCCATATTAGAATCCATGCGAGTAGGACAATCTTCTTACAATCACATATACATGGAGGGCCGCTCCGTTATATCTCCATATTAAAATCCATGCGAGTAGGACAATCTTCTTACAATCACATATACATGGAGAGCCGCTCTGTTATATCTCCATATTAGAATCCATGCGAGTAGGACAATCTTCTTACAATCACATATACATGGAGATCACATATACATGGAGAGCCGCTCTGTTATATCTCCATATTAGAATCCATGTGAGTAGGACAATCTTCTTACAATCACACAAACATGAACATTGCAGTGTCCGAGTTCGTGTATAAATAACGTTTTATAGAAAGAACGAATTAGCAGTCAGCGGGAATGAAACGACCCCGCCTGAGACTGTGGAATTGATCTTATACCATTTAAATTGTATGCCGGTCCATAGGTAATACTCCCATTCATTATCTTCTGCTGATGGCTGATATTTTGTACAACTTGCTTCACTGTCACCATTGGCTAAATCCAGTACATGCATTTATCAAATTGTTATTCCACTTTAAGTAGAAATAACCATATAAAAGTGTCTTCAATTTGGAAAGTTGATGAGTGGGGATGTTTTGAGAACATAATAATGCCTATGTGCTTCGTTATTCAAAAATGTGATGGTGTAGTGATTTTGATCCAGAATCTTCTCTTAGGGGTTGTTTATTGTAAATAAAGAGATTAGGACATCTATGTACTGCATTCAAACTGTAACAAATTTATAAACTGTCATTAAAAACTTGAATTTCTGAAGCACAAATTTGCTTAAAAGTGTCACCTTGTGGTCATTTCTTTGCTCTATAATATGAGACAATTACTGGACCTGGGGATGCTTATGGGTAGAGAGATAATAGGTGAAGTTATCAATGTGATCAAGGACAGAGAACATATAGGTGGACATGATTAATTACTTCATAGGATATGATTATGTTGAACTTCTCACCTGACCGTATACTACAGTCATGACAGCTAGTAGATAAACTAGATCTTGGGATGATTATACAACCCTTTGTTCCATTAGATATATATATCCATGTATCCCTGCTGTGAGTGATTAATTCATGTCTGCACTTACTTTACTGCATCATTAATGAGTTCCGGAGTCCAGGTTGATATTGATTATTCATGGCAGGCTTAACTTGAATATGTTGTAGCTTTCTTTGTACAGGATCTTGTGCCCCCCAGATCCCCGGCGCTATTAATATTACTAGTGCTAAATTAAGTAGAATCGTGCGGAAGCGTCACTGAAGACCCGTTATCATGTTTCATGAAGATCATGAATGTATTACCATCTTCTCACTGGTGTGTTAATGATCATCATAAATCCTTGTGTAACAATGAATGTCGTAAACATGGTCAATTTTCCAACATCAAGACTCATAAAATGTTTTAAAATATTGTTGTCCTTCATGCAGGAGGTAGTAAAAATTTGGTTGCCCCCAAATTTTTTACTTGCCCAACAAATACAATGTGTTATGGTGTTTTCATTTTAAATATGGAAATATGTTACATATACTTGGAAACCAAACTTTAAAAACAGGAATTCATGTCTTGGTGTTATTGGTATTAGAAATAATAAATTTCTTATCCATTAACCCAGATTTAACCAAAAGTGCAAATAAATTGTGCCTTGAAAAGTGAAAAAAATCTTGCCATGTCTTGCTCGAAGTACCCTCACTTGCCCATCAAGACATTTGCCCTTCGGATATTTGCCCTTCTGACCATTTGCCCTTCCGGCCATTTGTCCTTCACACTATACATATTATATGGAAAAATGATTTAGTAAATTTCTGACCAAATAAATATCTACTTTTTGATATGTATGTGTCTGGAGGGCAAATTTTGATATCTTTTCTTTGTGAGCTTTTGCTAAAACACTACATGCATGAAATAAACATTAAGACCGAACTTCAATATATTCGTCAGAAGTTTACTAAATCAGTTTTCCATTTACCATGTATAGTGTGAAGGGCAAATGGTTGGAAGGGCAAATGGTCAGAAGGGCAAATTTTCAAAGGGCAAATGACCTGAAGGGCAAGTGATCTAGATCCGTCTTGCTCAGTTTGAGTGATTTCCTTTTTTTTAAAGAAAGACAAAATTTGAATCAAGTAGCTCAGTAAAATATTCCATATTTTAGGAAATAATAGTCTTTAAATTCAAGGAACCAAAACTCTTCTCACTTTCACAGGTTCTTTTGACAGAAAAATGACTCTCCTATGGAAATGCTCACATGAGTTGTCAAGTGTAGTTTGTGTGTGTTATTATGCAATCTTGTGATTTCGAGGTTTCTGGGTGGAAACTTTCAAGTTGATGAGAGTCATTGGTAGACAGGTCAGAAATTGATAGTACTATAGTTATATACAAACTATCCATGATGTAAGTGATCTTTCATTATGCGTAAATGTTTTGTTCATTGAAAAACAACAATTGAATACCACATTGGCAAAATTTTTGATTGCACCTCAGGCACGACACCTTTGAGTTTTGGTTGCCCGAAAAAATAGTTCGCTGTCCCGGGACGCCAGGCGAGCTAATTCATGAGCCGTGAACATGTCGATAACCCTAAGACAGCTAGGTAACATTCACTTCAAGACAGCTGGCTACATTGTAAAATTCACTCTGGGACTGCTAGCCAAAGTTCAATTCTGAGACAGCTAGGTAACAATCACTCCGACAGCTAGCTACATTGTATCATCTATAGCAAGCTACCTGTACCATTCACTCAGAGACTGCAGGCTACATCGTAAGAGTGACTGAATAGGATTTAATGTCGCTTTCAACATAGTTTCAGTCGTATCGCGATGATCCAACTAAGCACCACCCAGCCAAGTTGCATTCCTGCTACTTCAAGGAAGAAATCTTAGAAGCAGCATGAAACCAGACACCCTCCATCCACCCCATAAAACACTGAGGGACACCATACAAGACACAGACAGGACGTGTACACGGTGCAGTAAAGACAAGTGATATTACAGTGCGATCACATTATCAAGTTCCTGTTGCTTCTCAACATAATGCATTGAAGCAACAGGAACCTGTACCATTCACTCAGAGACAGCTGGCTACTTTGTACCATTCACTCAGAGACTGCTATCTACATTGTATCATTCACTCAGAGACAGCTATGGCGACATTGTATCATTCACTCAGAGATAGCAGGCTACATACTGTATCATTCACCCAGAGACAGCTATGGCTACATTGTATCATTCACTCAGAGACGGTAGGCTACACTGTATCATTTACTCAGAGACAGCTATGGTTACATTGTATCATTCACTCAGAGACAGTAGTCTACACTGTATCATTCACTCAGAGACAGCTATGGTTACATTGTACCATTCACTCAGGGACAGCTGGTTATGCTGTACCATCGCTCAGAGACAGCTGGTTACATTGTACCATTCACTCAGAGACAGCTGGCTACATTGTACCATTCACTCAGAGACAGCTGGCTACAGTATACCATTCAATCCGAGACAGCTAGAAACATTGTAAAATTTACTTGGGGATTTCTAGCCAGTGTTCAATTCTGAGACGGCTAGGTAACAATCACTCAGAGACAGCTGGCTATTTTGTACCATTCACTCAGAGACAGCTAGTGACATTGTATCATTCACTCAGAGACCACTGGCTACATTGTACCACTCACAGAGACAGCTGGCTATTTTGTACCATTCACTCAGAGACTGCTATTGACACAGTACCATTCACTCAGAGACAGCTAGTGACATTGTACCATTCACTCAGAGACAGCTGGCTATGTTGTACCATTTACTCAGAGACAGCTAGCCAGCGTTCACTTCTGAGACAGATAGCTATCATTCACTCAGAGACAGCTTGCTAACATTCACTCTGAGACAGATCGCTATCATTCACTTTGAGAAAGCTTGCTAACATTCACTGTGAGACAGATCGCTATCATTTACTCCGAGAAAGCTTGCTAACATTCACTCTGAGACAGATAGCTATCATTCACTCTGAGACAGCTTGCTAACATTCACTCCGAGACAGATCGCTATCATTTACTCCGAGAAAGCTTGCTAAGATTCACTCGGAGACAGATAGCTATCATTCACTCTGAGACAGATAGCTATCATTCACTCTGAGACAGATCGCTATCATTCACTCCGAGACAGCTTGCTAACATTCAATCCGAGACAGATCGCTGTCATTCACTCCGAGACAGCTTGCTAACATTCACTCCGAGACTGCTAGCTAACATTCACTCTGAGACAGATCGCTATGTTGTACCATTTACTCAGAGACAGCTAGCCAGCGTTCACTTCTGAGACAGATAGCTATCATTCACTCTGAGACAGCTTGCTAACATTCACTCTGAGACAGATCGCTATCATTCACTTTGAGAAAGCTTGCTAACATTCACTGTGAGACAGATCGCTATCATTTACTCCGAGAAAGCTTGCTAACATTCACTCTGAGACAGATAGCTATCATTCACTCTGAGACAGCTTGCTAACATTCACTCCGAGACAGATCGCTATCATTTACTCCGAGAAAGCTTGCTAAGATTCACTCGGAGACAGATAGCTATCATTCACTCTGAGACAGATAGCTATCATTCACTCTGAGACAGATCGCTATCATTCACTCCGAGACAGCTTGCTAACATTCACTCTGAGACAGATCGCTATCATTCACTCCGAGACAGCTTGCTAACATTCACTCTGAGACAGATATCTATCATTCGCTCCGAGAAAGCTTGCTAACATTCACTCTGAGACAGATCGCTATCATTCACTCTGAGACAGCTTGCTAACATTCACTCTGAGACAGATCGCTATCATTCACTCCGAGACCGCTTGCTAAGATTCACTCGGAGACAGATCGCTATCATTCACTCCGAGACAGCTTGCTAACATTCACTCGGAGACTGCTAGCTTACATTCACTCTGCGACAGCTAGCTAACATTCACTCTGAGACAGATCGCTATCATTCACTCCGAGAAAACTTGCTAACATTCACTCTGAGACAGATCGCTATCATTCACTCTGAGACAGCTTGCTAACATTCACTCTGAGACAGACCGCTATCATTCACTCCGAGACCACTTGCTAAGATTCACTCGGAGACAGATCGCTATCATTCACTCTGAGACAGCTTGCTAACATTCACTCGGAGACTGCTAGCTTACATCACTCTGAAACAGCTAATTTGATGTTCATTCAGAAATCTAATATTTACCTCTGACATAGCTAGCCATCAGTCAGCAAATAGCTGATGTTTTATGGTCTTGTAACACTGGACTCAAAATCGAGCTTATTGTATTGTATAGATAAGATCCACTCTTGAAACAGCTAGCTAACATTCACTCTGAGATAGCTATATGTAGCTAACATCCACTCCGACACAGCTAATCTAATGTTTACTCTGTGACAGCTACATTCACTTGAGAAATAGCTAGCTAACATCCAGTCTGGAGACACCATTTCAGTTAGGAAGTAATTGGAATTTTCCAGACTCACCGTACCTGGAAATAGATATTTTTAGCAAGTTTTGTCACAGTGCAGATACATATCGACTTGTAAACGATACACAAATCTGAGAAAATCAACCACTATCTAGATTTGTCATACCATGTTGCCCAGATTTCTGAAATTCAAGATATGCTCTCAAATCTCTCTGTGTTACCAACAAGTTTCTGTTATGATAATTAATTTTTATACGCCCGCCAAAAGGCGGACGTATTATGTGATGGCGGTTTCCGTCCGTCTGTCCGTCCCGTCTGTCCGTCCCTCGTGTCCGGTTTATATCTGGGACAGTTTTCTATCTACAGTTCTAATTTTTGGTGAGTCGATACCCTACGGGGAGACGATGTGTCGCGTACCAAAATGAAGGTCAAGGTCAGAGGTCAAAGGTCACTGGCCTAAAAAACAGGAAATCACTGAAGTGTTCGTGTCCGGTCTATATCTGTGAATGTTTTCTATCCACAGTTGCAATTTTTTATGAGTGGATACGCTAGGTGGAGACGATGTGTCGCGTACCAAAATTGAGGTCAAGGTCAGAGGTCAAAGGTCACTGTTGCCTAAAGTCAGAAAATCATTGATCATTGATAGTTTTCTATCTACAGTTCTAATTTTTGGTGAGTGGATGCCCTAGGGGGGAACTATGTGTTGCATACAAAATGTAGGTCAAGGTCAGAGGTCAAAGGTCAGTGTCCCGGAAAAATCAGGGAATCATTAAAAATTTCTAACGAGGTGTCTCATACCAAAATATAGGTCAAGGTTGAAGGTCAAAGGTCACTGACCCCAAAATCAGGAAATTATTAAAAATAACTTCTTTTTTTTGTCAGTAGATACATGAGGGGGACACGATGTGTCACATACCAAAATGTAGGTCAAGGCCGAATGTCAAGGTCACTGTGACCCCCAAAATCATGAAATTGTTAAAAATCAAGATTTCTTGTGTCCATTGATACACATCCTCGCGAGCCAGTGTATCGATCGATCTGTTAGGATCGATACACTGGCTTGGTTAGTTACCCATATGAGTTCTGGATATAAATAGATCAAGAGGTTTCCTCTAAATCAACCCAATCAGTGAATGCGCTAAGCCAGTTGATTAGGCCAATCCGCTGCTAGGTATGAGATATGACAGGATTGAATTTCATTGCGGACTCAACTGCTTTGATGTCAAGTTGAAATCAACATCGGAAGTCAAAGCAAAAACTGCAAGCTTGGGATACCGACATGCTTATTCAAAACAAGCGCAGTGGATGAAATGTACGAGATTGTATAATGGAGGTGTCGACTCAAGAACTCATTCGAAAGACCAAAAATGTCAAGGTAAACCCTCTCCAAGGATTTAGGATTACCTGGACTTGTGAAGATTTTTGAGATATTGAGGGAAGACAATGTGTCGAGAACCAAAATGTAGGTCAGGATTAAAGGTCAAGGTCACTGTGACCCAAAAATTTGAAATCATTAAAAATAGCCTTTTTTGTGCCAGTAGATACATTAGAGGGACATACCAAAATGTGGGTCAAAGATCAAGGTCACTGTGACCCCAAACTCAAGAAATCATTAAAAGTCACATTTTCATATACCTGTCGAAGACGAGATCATGTAATGCGATGTTGCATTCTGTCCATTCACCCATTAACATTAGTTGTCCATGCGATATCTCTAGTTTCAAGGTATGGATTGATACCAAACTTCGGGTACAGCTTACTCGCATTGCAAAGAGAGATCAATTTGTCAAGTTTAGCTGCCTATATGTGTTAGGTTGGAATATTTAGACTTGTCTCCCCTACATGTATATGGCATTTGTCCTGTGGAGTTGTCTCTCATGTTTGATACATGTAAGAAATGGCTACATGTATTTAAATTGTTGTGAAATAAAAACCATACATTTACTAATTTAATGGGGAGATTTCAGTGTGGGATATGTGAGCTCTCGACCTTTGTTTCAAGGTCACCTAGTTACCAAGAGTTCAGCCCATTTTAGATGTGATGTGTGTAACATTCTCAGAAGCATAAAATCGTAGACCTTACTCTGGATTGCTAGCTACTAATTCGGATCAAGGCCATTAACAAACTAGAAATTCAGACCAGTGTAATTCCAGATATACGGGCGTATATTGAAGCCCCTTGGGCTCTTGTTATATTTTATTCCTGTATGTCAGAAAAATACACTTCATTTAGGGAATTGAACTTCTGTTCTAAGATACATTATGTGGGATCCATGCTCCCAACATGGAACAAAGGCTTTTAGATGAATCCCACAGTATATAAGTGGTTTGGTTACATGTAGGCCCACTATTACAGGGTATGTAAGTAAAGTGAAAACGTGATCATGGGATCATGGGATCCAGTCATTGATTTTTCATGTTCAAAGCACATGTTCTATTTAAGGAAGCATGACTCAAGTGAATGTTTTCCTGGTGTTCTATACCCCCACACCAAACAATATTCTTAGAACTGTATTTCTTTTTATACGCCCGCCAAAAAGGCGGACGTATTATGTGATGGCGGTTTCCATCCGTCTGTCCGGTTCTCGTGTCCGGTCTATATCTGGGACAGTTTCCTATCTACAGTTTCAATTTTTGGTGAGTGGATACCCTATGGGGAGACGATGTGTCTCGTACCAAAATGAAGGTCAGAGGTCAAAGGTCACTGGCCTAAAAAACAGGAAATCGCTGAAGTGCTCGTGTCCGGTCTATATCTGTGAACGATTTCTATCCACAGTTGCAATTTTTTGTGAGTGGAAATGCTAGGTGGAGACGATGTGTCGCGTACCAAAGTTAAGGTCGAGGTCAGAGGTCAAAGGTCACAGTTGCCTAAAATCAGGAAATCATTTATCATTGACAGTTTTCTATCTACAGTTCTAATTTTTGGTCAGTGGATGCCCTAGGGGGGAACGATGTGTTGCATCCCAAATGTAGGTCGAGGTCAGAGGTCAGTGTGACTGAAAAATCAGGAAATCATTAATAATTTCAAATTTTTGTGAGTGGGTTCAATAGGAGGAAATGAAGTGTCACATACCAAAAAAATAGGTCGAAGGTCCAAGGTCACTGACCCCAAAATCAGGAAATTATTAAAAATAACATTTTTTTGTGTCAGTAGGTACATTCGGGGGACACGATGTGTCACCTACCAAAATGTAGGTCAAGGTCACTGTGACCCCAAAATCGTGAAATTGTTAAAAATCATGATTTTTTGAGTCCATTGAGAAATTATGGGGAGCCGTTTTGTCATGTACCAAAATTTAGATCCAGGTGAAATAGTAAAGGTCACTGTGACCCCAGAATCAAGGTCAAAGGTCAGTGTGACCTAAAAATCAGGAAATCATTAAAACATACAAATTTTTTGTGAGTGGATTCAATAGGGGGGAATGAAGTGTCGCATTCCAAAAATTAGGTCAAGGTCAAAGATCACTGTGACCCCAACATCAGGAAATTATTAAAAATAACATTTTTTTTGTGTCAGTAGATACATTAGGGGGACACGATGTGTCACATACCAAAATGTAGGTCAAAGGTCAAGGTCACTGTGACCCCAAAATCGTGAAATTGTAAAAAAAAATCATGATTTTTTTGTGTCCGTTGAGAAATTACGGGGAGACGGTTTGTCATGTACCAAAATTTAGGTCAAGGTCAATAGTCAAGGTCACTGTGGCCTCAGATTCAAGAAATCTTTAAAAAAAAAATTTTTTTATATCAGTAGATACATTACGGGGACATGATGTGTCACGTACCAAAATGTAGGTCAAGGCTGAACATCAAGGTCGCTGTGACCTCCAAAATCATGAAATTCATAAAAATCTGATTTTTTTGAGTCCATTGATACATTGAGAGAAGACGATGTGTCGTGTACCAAAATTTAGGTCAGGTCAAATGTCAAGGTCACTGTGACCCCAAAATCTAGAATTCATCAAAAATAACTTTTTTTCTGCCAGTAGATACATTAGAGGGACATGATGTGTTACATACATGTACCAAAATGTGGGTCAAATGTCAAGATCACTGTTACCCCAAAATCAAGAAATCATTAAAAGTCACATTTTCATATGCCTGTCGAAGACGAGGTCGTGTAATGCGATGTTGCGTTCTGTCCATTCATCCATTAACACTTGCTGTCCATGTGATATCTCCAGTTTCAAGGTATGATTGGTACCAAACTTCGAGTATACCTTACTCGCATGGCAAAGAGGAGTCATACATTTTGAGATCAATTTGTCAAAGGTCAAGGTCACAGTCCCCCAAAACTGAATCAAGTTTAGCTGATTATATGTGTTAGGTTGGAATATTCAGAGTTCTCTCCCCTACATGTATATGTCCTGTGGAGTCGTCTCCCATGTTTGAAACAGCTACATTTAGTTAAACTGTTGTGACATAAAAACCATACATTTACTAATTCAATGGGGAGAGGGGTCCTCCATGAACTTCATCGGTTTCAGTGTGGGATATGTGAGCTCTCGGCTCTTGCTTCAAGGTCAACTAGTTACCAAGAGTTAAGCCCATTGTAGTTTATCATTCAATATAAGATGTGATATATGTTACATTCTCAGAAGCACAAAATTGTAGACCTTTCTCTGGATTGCTAGCTACCAATTGGAATCAAGGCTATTAAACAACCTTGAAATTTGGATCAATGTAATTCCAGATACATGTATACAGGCGTATATTGAAGCCCCTTGGGCTCTTGTTGACATATGTAACGTTCTTTTAACAGCACTGCATTATTATCCCATCCCCACAACACATATCTTTCCGATCAGAACAATTATTCTAGCCCTATTCCAGTTTACTAATTGTGTTATGTTCATCTTTAATGTCAGGTCTGCCTACGATGACTGGCGTTATGTGCTGGGGAGTCTCCTTCAACCTATTCCATTCCCAGATGAGTGAGTGTAATCTACATATATACATGTATATGCATATACTTCAAGCTCAGTAAAAAAAGCATATCATGGAAAATGTTTAAATTTTAACAGTAACATGATTGATCTCTTCAAATTGTTGAGAGTGTTGAGTATTTTATTGGCTTGTTTTTTTCACCCCTCCTCGGCTGAGTTTGGCCTTGGGCTATTGTCGTCAACATCATGTACATCTCCAATTCCTCATTACCACCATATCTCAAGATTGAGTATGCCTAGGTACATCAAACTTACTTCACACATGCATGTGGTCACATTACAGAAGCCTATTGAAAATCAGTTTTTTGGGATCACCAGGTAAGATTGCGTCATTTTGTCACCATTTAATTATTTGAATAATCACTGCCTGGGAGCACCAAACTTGCATTTTATATGCATGTGGTCATAGAGCAGAAGTCTGTCGCAAAGAGAGGATCTCTGTCTATCATTACTACCATGATGTCCCAATGATATACAGGAGTACCAAACTTAAATCGCAAAGACATGTGATCATGGTACAGAAACCTTTGAAACATTAGTAAGGATTGACCAATATTTTTGATTCACTGGTTTAAACTGTCAGTTTTGTCAACAATTGATCATTGCCATCAACTGATTGTTCTTCAAGAAGGACCCCATTTTAACCCTCTCTACCGTACCGATAGGAAAAAAGTTCACCAATTGCTTGTCATTAGCAAACGAAAATAGTGAATTTCCACAAAAAATATTTTCATCCTATTACATCTTGGTGGAAAGGTCAGAGTATCGTCTTTGAAATGATGATAAGTATATCTTCGCTTCATTCGTGTTCATGACAGTGATGATACCAGTTTGAAACTGTCAAAACTACCGGTACAGAGGGAGTTAATACTGCCAAGGCTGAGAGGTTTTTACCCCTCGGGCAGATTCTGCCCGAGCGGTATTGTCGTTGCCTCCGTCGTCCGTCCGTCCGTCCGTCGTGCCGTCCGTCTGTCCGTCTGTCCATCATATCATTGTAAACACATTATCTCAAAAAGTCCTTCACTTACAACAATGAAACTTCATACAGTTGTTTAATACAGCCAGTACCAGAAGCCTATTGAAAGTCGGTGCCATTGGATGTGTTTTTCAGGAGTTATGCCCCTTTATACATGTCTGGCTGTTTATCCTTGTAAACACATTATCTCAAAAAGTCCTTCACTCACAACAACGAAACTTCATACAGTTGATTAATGCAGCTAGTACCAGAAGCCTATTCAAAGTCGGTGTAATCGGATGTGTTTTTCAGGAGTTATGCCCCTTTATACATGTCTGTTGGTCCATATCCTTGTAAACACATTATCTCAAAAAGTCCTTCACTCACAACAATGAAACTTCATACAGTTGTTTAATACAACCAGTACCAGAAGCCTATTGAAAGTCGGTGCCATTGGATGTGTTTTTCAGGAGTTATGCCCCTTTATACATGTCTGTCTGTTTTTATCCTTGTAAACACATTATCTCAAAAAGTCCTTCACTCACAACAATGAAACTTCATACAGTTGTTTAATACAGCCAGTACCAGAAGCCTATTGAAAGTCTGTGTAATCGGATGTGTTTTTCAGGAGTTCTGCCCCTTTATACATGTCTGTTGGTCCATATCCTTGTAAACACATTATCTCAAAAAGTCCTTCACTCGCAACAATGAAACTTCATACAGTTGTTTAATACAGCCAGTACCAGAAGCCTATTGAAAGTTGGTGCCATGGGATGTGTTTTTCAGGAGTTCACACAAACCTGTGTGGATTGCTGTGAATAGACCGTAATCGTTCGACTACATCTACTATAGGTATTCACTGCTCTATTGCTATATTGTTTTGTCTGTCTATGATCTATATCATACAGGTAAAATTATGCCCACCCCAAATATGTGAGTTGTTGGGGTCAGAAACATTATTTCCACAATTGCTCTGGGCCCGGCCCGAGGGGTCCCGATGGCGACAGCCACATGTTAGTGCTTTGCGTTGTTTATGTCCTGCCAACTTTAGTCAAAGTTGCAAGTTGGTATCGTTTTGTCCTGTTGATCCTCCTGTGATGCCTAAACTTGTCTGGATGATATGCGATTCAAAGAAAGCCTTTGAATTTGAGGTGAATAGTCACAGTATGGGCTCATAGCAATTATGATTAGGCTTATTCGCACTTACTTTGTCTCATTCAGGTTTCATACAGTTTCACTGTATAATTGGTTTAGCTAAGGAAATGTAGAATATATACCATATGTAAATTAGTAAGTGTCAGATATAATATACTGAAGAGAAGGACTTATCCATATTCTCTCATCTCAGTCACCAAATGCAGTGTGAAAAAACTATTTGATACAGAAGCTATAACCACACCTTTACATTTTAGCTGAGTGCATTTTGATTCTACAAAGATCTACCATTATATAAGATACTGTGATGTGAGAAATAAATTATCATACTCAAGGTCATTTATCTGGCTTTTATCTGTCATTTTATCTCGCTCGTTTGATGAAACCCATATGGAATTCAATAAAGCTAGTTTTGTATGAGTTTTATGAAACTCATGTTATAAAAATCAGATAAATGACACTCCTAGTGATAGTCCATATTTCTCATTGCATTGCATGTGTGGTAAGTGAAGCTGATGTGGATAATTCTGTTGTCTACTTGTACCATAACACATGCATGTAATATTACATTACAGGCTCTAGTGGAATCCTGATTGTAGTACAATGTAATATTGATTTTAATATCATTTTACAAATTTCTCTTTCAGTGCGATAGCCCATGAAACTTTTACTCGGTAAGTGATCCCTTGTTTTTTTTCACAGACCATGGTTACTGAACCTATATGTATACTGTATTGGATTTCTACTAGATCTTTTCTATCTGCTTATTTGTTGGACAATTTTTACTCTAGAGCTTAAAACTATGTTTAAATATTTAAGTGATATTACTAGAAATGTGTGCACATGAAATAAATAATAGACAGAGATAATTAACTTTGTTAACATTAATATGTTATCACATTATCAAGTCATGTGTTACATACATCATTCCCGAGCTGACTGGATGGGCTTTTTTCGTGTATTGATTGGACAGGTTGTCAATTCATGTTCCAAATGTTTGTCATGGTTAATGGGTAACTCCAGTGACAGCATGGCACATTCTAATATTCTAGAAAGCAAACAGATTAGCAAAGCCCAAGAAAATGGCTTGAGGCTAATGTCAATGTAAGGAGCACTAATAACACATGCATACCATAGTGTGTGTATCTGTAATAACACATGCATACCATAGTGTGTGTATCTGTAATAACACATGCATACCGTAGTGTGTGTATCTGTAATAACACATGCATACCATAGTGTGTGTATCTGTAATAACACATGCATACCATAGTGTGTGTATCTGTAATAACACATGCATACCATAGTGTGTGTATCTGTAATAACACATGCATACCATAGTGTGTGTATCTGTAATAACACATGCATACCATAGTGTGTGTATCTGTAATAACACATGCATACCATAGTGTGTGTATCTGTAATAACACATGCATACCATAGTGTGTGTATCTGTTGTAGTATTGAGTTTGCTGTTCTCCCTGATGGGGATGAGCTGTATCATCATGGTAAACAGTCACAACAATTATGTCAACACATGCCATCTATGACATGTGGCTTGTCATTGATTCTCTGTACCAAGATATACATGTAACAGTTTCTTGAACAGAGTAGGCACAATACAAGATTGTTAGATCCAACTTTCAGAAGAATCAACATTTTCAAGGTACAATTGATTGATCAGTCAATTAGTCAAATCAGTTGTAATCATTAACTGTTAATCTGTGATTCTCATGCCTTATATGGGCGCTTATAATCAGCAAATAAATTCTATTCTATTCTATTCGGTCACACTCAACGACAAGAATTAATAATGAAGGTGTAGAGTCTTATGTAATCTTTCTCTTTCACATCTTCCTGTCTTTATTCATGTCATTTGAGCCCCGTGGGGCTTCCAGGGATTGACCTGGGATGTCGTTGTGCGCACCACAGGTCATGATAAGAATAGGCCTCAGCTCCTCAGACAGCTTGTCGTAAGAGGCGACCAACTGAGGCACCCGTGGGGTTCCCGGGTGTGAAAAGGAATAGGACCCCACCCGTGTGGTTCCCGGGTGTGAAAAGGAATAGGACCCAACATCGTGATATGACTGAAATATAGTTGAAAGCGACGTTAAATCATATTAACTCACTCAAGTCATTTGAAAAAAGCATCTTGGATTCAGATTTCACCTGTAATTAGCCCACAGTCTATACTGCGTATTGTATAAGCCAAACGTTCTCATGTTATTCATAGCAAGATGAAGGCGGTTGTACAGCAGTTAGCAGCAGACAAAAATTGTGACGTACATCAGACAGTGTTAGGGATACGGGATGGTAAAGAGGGGTGGTTCCACCTCTACTGCCCCGGGGGTATTGCCTGTGATGATGAGGGGGAGCTGTGGGGTGGCATGGTAAGTACATTCACAGTACAACTCTATCAGACATGTTAGTTATTTGATCTACCATATAGTTCTTAAATCCATGCTGATTCCTCGGTTATTTTGTCGTGCAATTTCTCAGCAATCGTGGAGTTTAAATTCTGAAGTGGTGACTGATCATTAATTCATCACAAATGTTGTTGGAGAAATTCATATTGTAACGTCTCAGATTTGATAAGAATTTTTGTGCGTGTATTACATGTGTCCATGAGTATGGTACCAGCACCTCATTGCCTCTCATCCATCAAGGTACAAAAGCGAGAGAGGTCCGGAAAACTCTGTGCTTTAATGTGTAAGAGCCGTTGAATGGAACGGACATAACCTAATTCTTGTGAACGTAGAAATGCTGAAGTGTTACAGTGCTCATTGTATTAATCACTTTTTACCCCTCAGCCTATTAGGCTGTGGGGTCTTGTCGTTGGCATGTACGTCCGGTCGTCCGGTCGTCAGCAATTCTTGTGATCGATCTAGAAACCGAACCGTTGCTTCTAGAGACTTCAAATTTGGTATACAGAATTGTTGGGTGGTCAACCACAAGCCTATTGAATCTGGACCCGATTGGTTGGAAACTTTGGCGGCCATCTTTAATTTATGCGAAACCATCACAGCTTTCTCGTTACCAAGATTTTTTTAGAACGACTTACCCTAGGCACACCAAACTTGCCGTGCACATCCATATGCTCATGACCCAGAACCTTATTGAATCTGGACCCGATTGGGTGGAAACTTTGGCGGCCATCTTTAATTTATGCGAAACCATGAATCTTGTGTATCTCGGAAACCATTTTGCTGTTCAGTGTGAAACTTTGTAGAGATTATCGATACATCAAGAAACTTTGAAGGAATGACCAAACCAGTTTCCTGATTAGGTGAAAGCCTTGGTGGCCATCTTTAATTTATGCAGAATCTTTAATGATGTATTTCTTTGATACCATTGAAGTGTTCTATACGAAACTTCTTGTTACCAAGCTTTCTTTAGAACGACTTACCCTAGGCACACCAAACTTGCCGTGCACATCCATATGCTCATTACCCAGAACCCTATTGAATCTGGACCCGATTGGGTGGAAACTTTGGCGGCCATCTTTAATTTATGCGAAACCATGAATCTTGTGTATCTCGGAAACCATTTTGCTGTTCAGTGTGAAACTTTGTAGAGATTATCGATACATCAAGAAACTTTGAAGGAATGACCGAACCAGTTTTCCTGATTAGGTGAAAGCCTTGGCGGCCATCTTTAATTTATGCAGAATCTTTAATGATGTATTTCTTTGATACCATTGAAGTGTTCTATATGAAACTTGGTATACAGCATCGATGTATCAAGACACTCGCAATGAAGATCAGTTCCTCTAAATGACCGGAAGGATAGGCGGCCATCTTCAATTTATGCAAAATCATTAATGATCTCTTGATACCGTTCAAGTGCTCGATGTAAAATTTGATATACATCATCAGTGCATCAAGAAACTTACGATGAATGACAGAACTGGTTTCTCTGATTGGGCGGACTTTCTACATCACTAAGGAGCCACTGTTCAGCGACTAATGTTGTCATACTTGGAGACTTCAACAATGACTTTGCTGTCGACTCGGCTGAAACAACCAAGATAAACGACTTCTTCCAAGAGCATGGGCTCTTTCCCTTAATCCCCACCCCAACCACAGATCTTAGGACAACCATTGACCAGATTTTCACCAATTTCAAACTCACAGATATACAATTTGATGTCCATGAAACATATTATTCATATCACAAGGCTGTTCGGATTGCCATCCACCCATCTTCATCCCCTGCTTGATCACAGATGGAAAGAGACAGACAATCAACAGGTACACAGGGATTCATACAGTTATTGCTATCAAAGACTTTTATTATTGTTTAGATTATTATTAGGGTTCAAAGCCAAAATGGCTTGAAGCCTTTTGTTTTTGTTCAGAATATTTCTGTTCTTCCGCCATATTTTTCGCACACGCTATGTCAAAATATTTATTATAATCCTTCAATGCATCCAACATCCCACACTGAATTTATCATATTGTAATCTTTTACAAGCCACTGCTAAAGCATCTTCTACATTCAACCAAATCTTTCAGGCTTTTACATATGCATTTTTCATTCATTGTGTGTACCAATATACACTGACTAAAACTGTCTGGCTGAGGGGTTGTTGCACCTTTTAGGTGCTGCCTCATGTTACTGATGTAGGGAGAGCATGGGGGTATTTATATTTTGCTATCATTTCCCGGGATGATCCTTGCAAGTTTAGCAGAATTTCAGAATTAAAGAAATTTTAGATATTGGGCTTTAGCTATTGGTGTATAATGTGCAGAGGCTTTGTTAGATTGTTTCAGTTCCAGTCATTTACCTAACCTGAACAGTATTGTCTCCGTGTTCATGTTATCAAATGTCACCATGAAATCAGACCCTGATAGACCGTCATTACTAAAGTAGGTGATCAGTCACATGTAAATTGGGAGACTGTTATCTCTGTTCATATGCCTCTTGATTTAAGACTTTTTTTAAAAAAAATTCCTTCTTCTCGGAGTCTGTCAAACTGGCATAGAGCAGATTATTGATCACTGAGGATGTCGGATCGTTCAGTGAAGAGTGATGAATCATCCCCCATCTTTCGCTCATTCTAATTTCAGTTGAAAACACTGATTCGCTGTTGCTGCAAACGAAAAAAGTTCCTGCAGGGCCTGAACAAGATGCTCGGCCCAGTGATGCTATTAGCCTTAAGAGAAAATGAGGCTGCCATGGAGGTGAGTTGTAGCTACATATGCGGACGAACTGACCAACAGACAGACAGGCGAACAGTCACATGTCATATACACTGCACCACATCAGGCCGACCCTGTTCTGTAGTTTATGTAAGCTGTAAAATGAATCTTTCACTCTTGCATAATCTAGGAAACTCATTAAAGTGGTATACACTGGAAAATTCAATTGCTGGATTGGTCTGGCTTCACAGAGAGGGGATTGGTCTGGCTTCACAGAGAGGGGATGTATGTGTGTAGCTTTTAAAAAAAGTGATATTTAAGAACATTTATTACCATGATCTTTTCAAATACAGGATGAAGCACTACGTAAAAAGCCATAAAAAGTGGTGATTTCCGGACATGGGATAGGGTTTCCAGCTTTTCTGCAAGTATATGAAAAGTCTGTCATTAGGAATATAAATTAGCAGGTCTTCTTGAAAGACTTGATTATCTAGAGGGGGAGTAATTTGCTTTAGGCATCTATTGTCAGATGATTCACTGGGGAAACGTAATGGAACATTTGGACCAGTTTCAAATATATAGACTACATGTAGGTAGACATAAACAATGCACATTTATTGGCACATAGTGATTTGTTTTCAGAGCAAACCTGTACAATTTAAAATTTTGTCATTAGAGCATTTCCACAAAGTGGATGCTCTTATGTTTTCATGAGAAACAGCTCCGGATCCGCCGCCGCCGCGACTTTAAACGTGAATATCTCTGAAACCGTTAAATATTTTCGGGTCAGACTTTGTGTGCTATCTCCTTAGGCCTGGGAAATTTGTCTGGTTTTGTTTTGATAGCCGCTGCTCACCACTAGGTGGCGTTGTAGTCAGAGCATAGGTGAACCTTTCTGTGATGGTCTTACAATGGTCTTGAATGATAGGCAATGTGCTGAAAAGGTTTTGGTGTTGCTGGCATAACTTTTAAGGCAAGTTTTTTTAATCTCAAAATTTTTTTTTTTTCGTGAAATGAAAATTTAGCAATTCGCTTGGAGAAATATTTAAAAACTGTTCTATTCCAGGCTGCCAAGCATAAATATAGGATTGCTGACATGATAATTTCCTTTCGGTGGGAACAAAATTGCCATTCAAATGAAAAATCTCAATTATCTGACTTAACATCAAAACCTTCTTAACCATTATCATGATTAATTCTAAACAACTTGTTTGATTTCCATGAAATTTGGGTACCGTATACTGATCTTGCAAGACAGGCAAAGGACTGACAAGATTCTGGTGGTGTTGACGAAAACATGGAGGCACGTTTTTGCATCTCAAAATAAGATTTTTTTCACAAAAATGGAAATTTACTTCTTCGAATCAAGAAAAAGTAATTCTAATTTGCCTAACATGAATATAGCATTCCCAGTATTATAACTCACATCCCTTGTAAACCAAATGGCCATTTTTCTTAATATGTGAAATTCTCAGGACTTAGTCCAATACCTACATTCCCAGGCCAGATCTGGGGATTTTGCTTCATCATGTAGCTTTGTGATATTTGTTTATCATTGGGTAGCACTGCAGACAGTAGACTTATACAGCACAATTTATTGGATCTTCGTGAAGTTTATTATTGTGATCTTGTTAGACAGACGAAGGATTTTAAAGAATTGACCTCCCATATGGATTTTGTGACCCATCAACATAACGCTTTATTTATATTTCATAATGCATTCTTTTTTACAGTTCATAATTTAATTAACATTAGTTTAAAAATGGATTGAAAGGACATTGGTGCTGCTAACACTGGCATATATGTGGCAGTGGGGTTTTTTAAAGCTAAGTATAAATAAGTCCAGGTTAAATCAGACCCTGCTTACACACAAAAATGCTAAAATGTGGTCAGAGAAAACAATCTGCCATCAGTCTGGTGTGATACTGTATGAAGAAGTGCAAGGATTTAAGACAGCTTGAAATCAGCTAGGCCTACCTAGTGTATGCCTGTTTGTTGTTCATTCAAGTGATTAATCGGAAGTGGTTGACTTATTACATAATGCACTTAACATAAGGGGACTAGTGCTTGTCTTAACAAAGTAAACAGAATCAGTGCTCCAATACTGATAATAATTTTCTGATCCTATTTGAACAGTGGTATGGTTATCCCAATAACAAGTTTAGTGTCCAGTGACTTTGAAGAGCTTGGCTTCCAGATGTCTGGAGAAGCATTCTGGCCAATTTTCAATGAGTAAAATCACAAATTATCACTTCGTTAATGCTCATTTGTTCTTTGTTCATGTGAAGATCCCCAGAATTTGCTTGAAACTTGAGAGATGAAATGGCACATACATGTATCATTGCATTTTGACAGCATAGTTATACTACTGTTAACTATGTTTAGACTGAAAAACTGGAACGATTTTTGAAGTGGAACTTCTACATTCCTGCTATATGGCACATCTCACCTGGGACATTTTTGTATATAATTTAAGTAAAATGGTTCTGATGCATTTTGACAGAATATTTAGACTTTGAAGATAATATGGAATGACGACTCAAATGGAACTGAATTGTCCATGTCATTTTGTGTGTAAGCTGGTCTGTCTGTTCATCTTTCTGGTCATACCACATATGCAGATAGTGATGGATCAGAAAACCTTATCAAAATGACTTCACCTGTTTTATTGAGGTTAAATTTAACATTAGCAGTAATTTTTAAAGAAGTTAAGACAGGCTCTCCAAATTTACATGCGCAATTGGTGACCGACTAGAAGCGTATCCCAGTTGACTAAACCTATTTTTTCAAGGTTATACTTTGAGTATTATGATATAACATGAAATATAGCTTGGCTTTCTAAATTAATACCACGTTCTGATGATGGATCCGGAGTGCATGAATGTCTGACTTTAAAACCTGTATGTTAAGTCACATACTTTTAACTATCAACAAACACTTAAAATCTAACATTCTTATCATCAACATTGTGGTTGTTCGCGTGTGTTGCAACAGCCTCATGCTTCAACAGTAAATTAAACCAGGACATATCGGCTGAACTGGTGAAACATCCACCATTTCCAAGCTCTGACATACCACGTCACTGTCAGAATATGGGTACCATGACACAGTGATAGAGGATGAAAGCCAGTGAAGGTTCCCGATTTGTGTTGAATGCCGTTGTTGCCTAGGTACTATTAGCAGCATTGCTTCGATGCATTTTGCTGAGAAGAACAAGACTTTCATAATGTGATGTTTAGCACTGTAATATCACTTGTCTTTATTGCACCATGTAAGCAACCTGTCTGTGTCTTGTGCGCTGTCCTCAGTGTTTTTTAGGGTGGATGGAGGGTGTCTGGTTCCATGCTGCTTCAAAGATTTCTTCTTTGAAGTAGCAGGAATACAACTGTGCTGGGTGGTGCTTAGTTGGTTCGTCGTGATATGCTGAAATATTGTTGAAAGCGACGTTAAATTCTATTCACTCACTCACTGTAAGCAACCTGTCTGTGTCTTGTGTGCTATTCTCAGAGTTTCATAGGGTGGATGGAGGTTATCTGTTTCCATGCTGCTTCAAAGATGTCGTCTTTGAAGTAA
Source organism: Hanleya hanleyi (assembly GCA_036873755.1). Classification (NCBI taxonomy): domain Eukaryota; kingdom Metazoa; phylum Mollusca; class Polyplacophora; order Lepidopleurida; family Hanleyidae; genus Hanleya; species Hanleya hanleyi. The sequence continues at coordinate 9,913 of JAVTVY010054503.1, read as the reverse complement.
CAGGAATGCAACTTCACTTGGCTGGGTGGTGCTTAGTTGGTTCGTCGTGATACAGCTGAAATATGGTTGAAAGAGACGTTAAATTCTATCCACTCACTATTAGCAGCATTTTACAACAACAGTTTGCTGACTTCCAGTTGTCTGCCAGTTTTATTTGCCGGCATTGTTTCAGATAGAATACAACAGCTGATTTCATACAATCCGGAATGAAAAGAAAGGTTGAAATCTTAATGTTCCAATTTTCGTAGAGATATAAAAGGGGCAATTTGAAATTTTATTTTTATTCTGATTTTCAATGTTGGCGGGTCTGTGAAACACAAAATTAAGTTTTGTACTGCCTTACACTGGGTTTCGCCCATTAGTAAAGAAATCCCTTCTCAGAGGCACTACTACCAGGGATGATTTCCGATTGCTCATCCTTCATGTGTATATGCCCCACCCTCTGTCCCATTCTTAAAAAAATTGCCACACCTAATAGAGGGTGTGCCCATTTTAGGGAGATCTAAACCCTGTGAGTACCAATTTATGTGTTACACATGTATTCGGGGAAATGCTCTTCTCACGTGTTTCACACGAGCTTTCATTTCTTACTAAATTAAACAAAAAACAAACAAGCTTAGAATTATTGAGTTGGATGACCTGGTATATTTCTTCTCAAAATGAAATTGTATCTTCCCACGTATGGTCATGTAAAAAAAATTGAAAATTCTGTGGTTAATTTCTTAAAACCTTTTCTTTCTTTTATCCTGTGCATTGAAGTCCACATGCCAGTTTCAACACCATTAATAATGGCCTGCCCACCTCAAATAATAAAAGTTATCATACCAATTGGTATAGGGACTACAATGGTATAGGGGGATACAATGATGTGGGGAATGTTGTATAGGGAACATAATGGTATAGGGAATACAGTGGTATAGGGAATACAATGATTTGGGGAATATGGTATGGGGAACATAAGGGTATAGGGAATACAATGGTATAGGGAATGCAATGATATGGGGAACATAATGGTATAGGGAATACAATGGTGTAGGGAATACAATGATATGGGGAATATGGTATAGGGAACACAATGGTATAGGGACTAGACTGGTATAGGCAGTACAATAGTATTTGGACCACAATGACATGGGAAATTCAATGATATTGGGACTACTGGTGGTATGGGGAACACAATGGTATGGGTATTACAATGGTCTAACTTAAGGAATAAAATATGGGGAATACGGTATACAGAATAGGTATATAGAAAACAATGGTATGTGGACTAATATGGTATAGGGAATATACAATTGCATAGAGAATACAATGATCTGGGGAATACTGTATAGGGAACACAATGGTATAGGGACTAATATGGTATAGCGAATACAGTGGTGTGAGGAATTCAATGGTATACATGTAGGGAATACAATGGTATAGGAAATATAATGATAGGGAATACAATGGTATTGGGAATACAATGACATAGGGAATACCATGATCTAGGGACTACAGTGGTATAAGGATTACAATGATTTGGGGAATATGGTATAGGGAACACAATGGTACAGGGACTACAATGGTATATGGAATACAATATGGGGAATACAGTATAGGGAACACCGTGGTGTAGGCAATCGTGAGGGGAACACAATGGTACAGGGACTACAATGGTATAGGGAATACAATATGGGGAATACAGTATAGGGAACACCGTGGTATAGGCAATAGTGAGGGGAAGACAATGGTTAAGGGAACATTCCAATGATATCACTAGAATTGTACCCCCTTTGATATCAGTACTACCCACATGTATCCACCGAGATAAATGATATGTGATGTAGTATTCAGACGTATTTGTATATATTTCTCAGGTATTATGTGCTATGCTAGAGTTGGATATCATAGATAACCAGGACTGTAAGATGCAGATGGTGACTACCTTACAGAGCACGTCACACGGGAAGAAAATGTATGCGACTCTCTGTGAGCGCCAGATAGCTCTTCGTGAATTGGTGAGTGCATGGCTATTTTGTGTTACGGTACACATATATATGGTAAATCTTAATAATTTGATCCTGGTAAATTTCAATCACCCCAATATTGGTCACCGCAGTATTGGTCACTCCAATATTGGTCATCCCAGTATTGGTCACCCCAGTATTGGTCACCCCAGTATTGGTCACCCCAATATTGGTCACCCCAGTATTGGTCACCCCAATATTGGTCACCCCAGTTTTGGTCACCCCAATATTGGTCACCCCAGTATTGGTCACCCCAATATTGGGGTTCAAAATTCAATCAGTTTTATTCTAATAAATTCGGCCATCCTCTAAAATCATTGAAATATAGAAGAAATAATGGATTATCTGCATATTTTGGACCATTCTTGTAAATTTGATCACTCGGGTGTAGCGAGAAATTTCACTTCATGTGTTTAGAGGGAACTCTCAGAGAATTGTAAAAACTTCAGCTATACAGTTTCCTATCAAAGTTTATTGACTGTCTGGTGTGGGGAAATTCAAGTAAACATACTGAAAAAAATCAGAATTTTTCACTCCCCATATAACGAAGAATAGAACAAAAAGCTCTATGACCTGTACACCCCTTCTCGGCATTGGATTATGTACTAGAATGTCCCCTTTCTGTGTCAACATCTCATGGATGGGTCTTTTGGAACACATTTTCTAAATTTCTGATCATTTTTGTTTGTATTGCATTTGCTCCTGCCCCATCTCTGTGTAGCAGCAGAAGGGCGGACCAAAGAAGCTGACTCTGCCCTCCAAATCTACTGATGCTGACCTGGCCAAGATGTTGAGTTCTGGCTCATTTGGTAACCTTGAGTGTCTCAGCCTTGCCTTCACCCAGGTCACCAGTAACTGTGCTCAGGAGCTCATTAAACTGCCCTCTCTACGCTACCTGAACCTATGGTCCACACAGGTGAGTCCTAACTTATTCAGGAGCTCATTAAACTACCCTCTCTACGCTACCTGAACCTATGGTCCACACAGGTGAGTCCTAACTTATTCAGGAGCTCATTAAACTGCCCTCTCTACGCTACCCGAGCCTATGGTCCACACAGGTGAGTCCTAACTGTATTCAGGAGCTCATTAAACTGCCCTCTCTACGCTACCTGAACCTATTGTCCACACAGGTGTGTCCTAACTGTATTCAGGAGCTCATTAAGCTGCCCTCTCTACGCTACCTGAGCCTATGGTCCACACAGGTGCGTCCTAACTGTATTCAGGAGCTCATTAAACTGCCCTCTCTACGCTACCTGAACCTATTGTCCACACAGGTGAGTCCTAACTGTATTCAGGAGCTCATTAAACTGCCTAGTCCCGTGTGGGATTCGAACCAGCGACCACCAGAGTAAAGGCACCCAACTGCCAGCACTATATATGTCGGCAATCCAAACCACTCAGCCAACGGTCCTCCCACAAAAATAGGAGGTAGCAGACCAGTAGTCTTGAAAGCAAACATACAGCACCCCTCTAATGACTGTAATGACACAGCTCAAACCATATTACATTAGAGTAAAACACTAATTGATACCAGACCCTGGGTCCATTATAACTATTACATCTAACTGACAGTACAAATGCAATTTTTTTCTATTACAGTTTGGTGATGCAGGATTACATTTGATCTCGGAACACCTACAGAAGTTACAGGTTTTAAATCTGTGCGAGACGCCGGTCACTGACAAAGGTTTAACCAGTCTGGCAGGTCAGTTTAATTGTCTTCCAGATTACACTAACTCTTATAGCATACATGTAGTTGTATTCAGACCTGACCTATTGGTAGAAATAGACAATAACTGCTCATTAATATAAGCCAAACCTGTAATTCCATTGATGGAGGACGATCGGTGAGGGAAGGCCTTCACACTGCGCCTGTTGCAGACATTCAATGCCAGAATTGCACAAAATTGAAGTTAATCCTTCAACAATATATTTTCTCCAATAGCACTGGCAGGTGCATTGACTCGTGGTTCACAGTTGTTTGTACGTTCAATCTCTTTCCTGTCTCTTCAGTGTGGGTGTTTGTTTTGTAATTATTACCCCTCAGCCCATAGGGCTGTGGGGTCTTGTCGTTGCCATGTACGTACGTCCGTCCGTCCTAGCGTCCGTCCGTCCTAGCGTCCGTCCGTCCGTCAACATGTTCTTGTCCGCTGAATATCTGCAGATCTATGAAGTCGGGCCTGACCAAACTTTGGTGAGAGGTTCCTGAATGTTGACTGATGAAATGATTAGATTTTCAGGTGGCTATGATGATTTCATGATTTTTAATTATTATTTTTTATTATTTATTGATGGCTCAGCTTTTGCACTGTTATCTATGCCCATCAACATGTTCTTGTCCGCTGAATATCTGTAGATCTATCAAGTCGGGCCTGACCAAACTTTGGTGAGAGCTTCCTGAATGTTGACTGATGAAATGATTAGATTTTCAGATGATTATAATTATTTCATGATTTTTTTTGATTTTTTTTATTATTTATTGATGGCTTAGCTTTTGCACTGTTATCTATGCCCATCGGGAACCGTTGGTTGCATGTTTCATTGTGAATTTTGAAGGTTCCCTGATACAAGAAAGATTCTCATTGAATGAAGGACAACAATTTTCTTTAATTTTGCTATTAAATTATTCTATTCTACATCATATGTTTTATCCTAAAACTTTTGCATGAACCATATTTGTGTCCACACATTTAACTGGTGCAACATTTTTATCAATTTTTGTCACCAAACATGTTACTGTACCTTGGAAATTATTTCAAACGAGTGATTAGGAGAGCCCATTTTTAGCCTGACTCTGGGCAATTTTGAACCAGTTTGCATACCTGGAGTTTATGCCCCCCCCCCCCCCTAATGATAAGGGTGGGCCTATGTCAATCAGTGTGTTTACTAAATCACACTTGTGCAATGCATAAATTGCCACTGATAAAGCTACACTTTCTTGCATGCTGTAATCCCAGCACACCACTCGCGTGAAACCTATGTCTGTTTTATACGGTGTCCAGGGATTTTTTTGCAGGTTCCGATCCCAAACTCCCATTTCCTTTTCGTTATTCATTATTGAGGGTCCAATTTTTGTAAGTGAATTTTGGCGCAAATAGCCTGTGATCACTCCCAAAACAGAGATTTGTAGCCCAAATCGTAACCTGTTTCAATTATGCCATTAATCTCCGTCAGGAAGATGATACAACGTAGAAAAACGGAAGTTTAAAACTAAAAGTTAGCTCCCCTAGCGGAGAGTTGTCCGCCCCTAGGGGAACTCTCCCACCTCATTCCAGCAGGATTACTATAAATGCTCAGCTCAAGCAATATTCGTCCTCTATTCTCTGTTGTACCTCGACCAGTACACATCAGGAAGGAAGTGTTTATACAACCTGGGTTGTTGTTGTAACGACCCTCAGTATCCTTATCGGTTTTGACTTGTGTTATTTCTTGTCAGAAATTGTTTATTTGTTGTCGGAGACTCTTTCATTGTCATGTCTGAGCTTCCGATTTCTATTGCATGTAATTCGTGTGGGCAATTCTGGTCCAGTTTGGACGCCCACTCAGTTTGTTTTTCGTGCAAAGAATTATGTTATCGGCGTAGTTCTTGCGCCGAATGTGTATCATGGGGTCCGCTGGCTTGGAAGAATTATGCCCAGGCCAGGCGGACTCACTTGTTACAGGCATCTGACGACCCGTCTCTCTCGGAAGTCGACAGACGCCTGTTAGAAATTGCTTTGGTAAATGACATGGAAACTAACGAAGATTTCGTTGGTGTCGGTGTAAATGTTTCTCATGAGCTTACTATTCAAAACTCTTCTGCTTCTGTAAATATTCCACCCAGCGGAACAGTTCTGGATAAATCACAAATTCTAGGCAGCTTAGCTTGTACAGGTGTGGCTATGTCGGGAGTAGCCAAACCGGTTTCTTTGTCTAGTTTAACAAAGACATCTCGACCCAAACCCACCGTGGCTGACCCGTCCATTGTTCTCGTCGGACAAAAGAATGCAGTGGGATCGCCTATTGTTCCGATTTCCCCATTGTCAATTGGTTTAGCACACTCCGTTACCTCTAAACGAAATAAACATCGTAACGTGTCGGTTTCTCCTTTACGGGTTAAATCAAAACACAGGTCTAAAACTAGGGTGGGTCGTTCGGACCTGCCTTTGAGTGTCCAAATTGCTGATTTGGGGTCTTCGACTTATGCGTATGCTGATTCACATCATCGGTACCATGCTTCTACTCGACGCTCACGTACTCCGCAACGTCGTTTACGTTCTCCAGTTCAGTCACAGGTACGTCGTACTCGGTCGCCTGTACGACGATCTCGTTCTCCGGTTCGTAGGTCTCGTCTACCGGGTGATTCTACTACGGCTCGCCGTGTTCGTACTTCAATTCTACATTCTCCTGCGTCGCCACGCCGTCTGCCACGGCTTTCGGTATCGCCTTCTGATAGAGAGCGCCATGTTCATTCATCACGGACTCCGTTCCTTGATCATGCGGTCGTCCACGACTTGCCTCGCCAAAGTCATATCATGCGTCCACCGGTGTCGGTTTCGTCGAGTTCATCTGATGATTCTAATGATTCTGATAATTCCGCCTCTTCAAAAGAAAAGCCGGAACGTGCGCCTAAGATGGAGTGGGCAGATAAAATGGATGCGCTTTTATCTTTGCTACCGGATATGCCGCGTGCTTCTGTTGTTCTCCCATCACGTATTGTAGGCCGATCGGCGGCTTCTTCGGCTTTTATGCCTCCGGCTTCTGCGTCTCGGCCTTCCTGTGCGCCGTCACCAGCTTGGCAGGATGACTTAGTGAAATTTGATCGACAATTAGAGGAAGACAACAAGTTGCGTAAACCTCGTTTTCAATTTCATTATGACATTCATGATAACGTGTTACCTGACAAGCCACCCAAACGAGATCGGGATTTGAGTCTCATTTCTAAGGTGGCTAGGTTGACTCCTTTATCGGTTACTTCCAAAGTTATGGAGAATAATTTGGAAATGTTGCAAGAAACACAACGGGCTTCTTCTACCGCAGATTGGTTTCTGTTAGCGGCTTCTCGTATTGCTTTAGATCCTGCATCAATGCGTGCCGATGGGTCGGCTTATTTATCCCCGGGTCGTGTAGCTTATTTGCGTGGTTTCTTGGACACGCTAGTTCACGCTAACCGACGAGTCATGGAAGCTAGTTCATATTCATATGCTTCACTTGTTCAAGCACAACGGGATTCCTTGCTTAAGGTGGTTAAACCGGATATCCCTTATTCAGTTAAGGATCAACTGCTTCATCAACCATTGGCATCTAAGTACATCTTCAACGGTGCTATTGAATCTGTTATGCCCACGGTGCGGGACGAACGGACATCTCGCCTTATTGCATCCGTAGCTCGTCGTCCGGGTTTTACCGCGGAGCGTAAATCGAGAAGAGGTCGTACGTCTTCTACCACTACCACTCAACACGAAGGAACCTCTCGGAGTAATTTTCGTGGGATTGACAAACTGCCACGAGGCCGGGGTCGCCGTGCCTTTCGTGGGAAAGTTTCCAAACGAGGGGGACATTCCAACAAATGACTATTCTATCCCCGTTCCTGTTCAAACCAAGGTTTTTCAGCTTCCTGCCTTCCGCCCCTTTACTCATCAGGTCGTGGGCGGGCGTCTGCAGGTCTTCTACGAAAATTGGCGGCTCATCACCGACGACGCCTGGGTGATAAGAGTGTTAAAGGAGGGCTTCCTGTTCAATTTCCTATCTCTACCCAAACTCATCGCTTGGCCTCGTCCCTCTCGTCTGCCGGTTCCTGTAGGTCACTTACAGACGCTGCTATCTTCGGTCTCTACGCTCATCGACAAAGGAGCAGTAAGGGAATTACCACGGACCGAAGACAGCCTAGGATTTTACAGCCATGTGTTTCTGGTCCCAAAGAAGGACTCAGACCAGATGCGCATGGTGATCGACCTAAAAGTTTTGAACAAACTTCATCTCATCACTCCACCTCATTTCAAGATGCCTTCTGTGTCATCGATTCGGGCCCGCGTACATCTCCAGGATTGGTTGGCCTCAGTCGATCTCCAGGACGCGTATCTTCATATTCCAATTCATCCACGTCATCGCCGTTTCCTACGCTTCGTGATCGACGATCGTCGCTTCGAATGGCAGGTTCTTCCTTTCGGTGTCAACATCGCCCCTTGGTTGTTTACCCGGATCACTACACCGGTTATGGCCTTTCTTCACTTACGAGGGATCCAGATCGAGGTCTACATAGACGACATACTCCTGTGGGCAGCGGACGAGTCTCTCCTCAACGCCCAGGTCCGGTTCACACTACTGGTGTTACAACACCTAGGTTTCATTCCTCATCCTCTCAAGTCAGAGTTAGTTCCGGCTCAGGTGCGCCGCTACATTGGAGCGATCTTCGATACTCGGTTACAGCTGGTGTACCCTCCGGAGGATCGTTGGGACAAAATTCAACTGCTGGTTCGAAAGTTTTTGTCATCAACGTCACAGACACGGCAGCAGTGGCAAAGTCTGGTGGGTCTGCTTACTTCCACACAGGGTCTTACGCATTACGGCCGACTACAAGTTCGGCCTCTACAGTATCATCTGTCTCCCTTCCTACAGACTCCTTCCCTAAATCCGGCGGTTCCGGTGTTGACGTCTCTACATCCACATCTGATTTGGTGGCTCTCTCGCCACAACGTCATGCAGGGGGTACCATTCCGTTTTCCGGTTCCGGTTCACCATCTTTACACCGATGCTTCGGAGACCGGCTGGGGAGCCCATCTGGACGACTTGGAAGTGTCCGGCAGATGGTCAACATTGGATGCCAGTCTTCACATCAACCTTTTAGAGATGAAAGCAGTCATCCTGGCAGTTCAACATTGGAGTCAACGTCTCACCAACTCGTCGCTTCTCATCGCGACGGACAACTCCACGGTCATTGCCCACATCAACAAGATGGGTACCACCCGATCCCTTTCAACGTTTCGTCTGGTGTGGGATCTGTACGATTGGGCTCGCCTTCATCATTGTTATATCCATGCTCGCCATGTTCCCGGTCGTCTCAATGTCTTAGCGGACAGCTTGTCCAGGCCAGACACCGTTCTTCAGACAGAGTGGCAGCTCCATCGGGAGGTGTTTCGACAGATTTGCTGCATTTGGGAATCGCCTTTGATCGATCTATTTGCGACGAGGAACAACGCCCAGTTATCCCTGTTCGTCAGTCCGATTCTGGATCCTCGAGCCTTCGCCATCGACGCTCTGTCCATCAACTGGGACAACTTCCTAGCTTATGCCTACCCACCAATGGCCCTGATTCTGGAAGTTCTTCAAAAGATTTCTCGACACGACTGCATCATTCTACTCGTGGTTCCGTGGTGGCCTCGTCGACAGTGGTTCCCGATTCTGGTCCCGCTCCTCACTGCTCCACCACGTTGTCTCCCAGTTTGGCCCAGCCTGTTATGTCAACCCCACGGGATTCTCCATCACAACCCGCGGTGGCTCAACCTACACGTCTGCAGACTATCCAGAATGCACTCTCACTCCAAGGATTTTCAGCAGAGGTTGCACGGACGATGGTTTCAGCCAACCGATCCTCCACATCGCAGCTCTATCAGGCGAAATGGGCCTACTTCGTCTCCTGGTGCCGAGAACGTGATGCCGATCCCGACACTGCCTCTGTTTCCCTAGTAGCTGACTTTCTCCTTCACCTCCACCGTGATAAGAAGTTCCAAATCAGCACCATTGAAGGGTATCGATCTGCTCTGGCTAGGGTGTTACGGCTTACCTCGGGTACTGAAATTAGCCTTAATGAGGATATCTCTGCGCTAATTCGCGCCTTCGCATTACAGTCGCGTCGTACTCGGCAACTGTTACCGAAATGGGATATCGGTGTGGTTCTATGTGCTCTGATTCATCCACCTTTTGAA
>JAVTVY010054502.1:0-28403 GCA_036873755.1 Hanleya hanleyi | reverse complement strand
TATACTTGAAAACGTGTGCTTCGGATGCAGGCATATTGTAGTCTTTTACAAACCGAAAGCGTATTTGTGCTTATTACAGAAAATTCGTAGTTTCGGTCGTGTTGTTATAGAGTATCCGCACATAGTGGGAAATGATGCAAAAAAAGCGCGAAATTGTAGCAAAGAACATAGCATCCATACGATTTCTCAAAATAATATGTCAGGGCGATTTGCCACAGTATAAACCAACCTAATAAAGTACCATTTGATAGAATTGTAAATTATTTGTTTAATGATTCTCCTCTGTCACTCACAATAATCAGATCGTGATTAGCCCTTTGTCTCATGATCACAAGTTAATGATTACAATCATCTCGTCATTATGTGCAGGGGTTAAGCCGTATACTGTCTCAATGCTGTCCGAACATAAGCTAGGCATATACTTGTCACACTGTTGAGGTTTCCGACTCATCAGTTTTGAAAAAGTCGTGTCAGCAGTCACTCATCTGCCACAAGTCAGTTTTGATTCCAGGCTATATAAACCGTGACGGCCGTGTTTAATCATATCGCAATCATTTTGTAATACAGAAAAGTCAACCAATTGTCCAGAACAAAATTCCTGACATGGAGAACCACGCCAAATTGTATGCTGGTCTTGAAAAAGCAGAATCATCCTTTCAGAGAGCCTGTGAGCAGATCGTCTGTCTCAACAAACGGCTAGAAGAGTTACAGCAGCGTTACGACAAGGCAAATAGAGAGGGCCGTAAATCATTCTGTTACAACCTCCGCCTACAAATAGCAGCTGGGAAAGGCCTCCGGAATACGTTCTATGAATACGCCTGCAACAAAGCTGACCTGGTGACAAGTCTTCGGTGTACGCTGTATGGACCAGAAGCTGTGGATGACGTGCTTGAGGAGATGGAAATGGACGAGAAAAATGTCTGATCATTGAAATCTTATGATTTTGAAAGAAAACAAAAGGCTCTTTTCAGAGCCAATCACTTTCGCCCGAAAGAGGACTTCAAACTAAGCACACAATTAATATATACCATTTATACATAAATTGCCCATGCCGAACGGCTTCCCGTTCTCATTATACATTATTTTAATCTACCACACTCACTCATTCATTCACGGAAAGAGGAAGGAAATAAAGCTTGAGCAGTTATCAAAACAACCATGGAAACCGAGAGAAACGATAGTGGTAATAATTCTACGTCATATAGACTTAATGCACATGCATGCAAGACAGATATCGCAAATCTTCCAAATTCTACGTAACTTTCAGAGCGATTTGTGTATGGAAGATGGAGTCACGGAGCGCAAAGTTTGAGACATTCTTGATTGGGTGATATTTTCTTTTGAGATAGATCGGGCCAATAGTTTTATTTGTTGTGCATTTAATAAATATGACATAACTTGCTGGGTAATTATGTAATAACTTATCATATTCGATTTTTTATGCGGAACTGCACAGACCGATAAAATCATATATAAACTGTAGCCACCGCAAGTTCGCGGTTTATGCGCAACTGCACAGACCGGAAGCCCATATAAATGTATCTACCGCAAGTTCTCTTTTCGGAGACGGTGAAGCAAATTGCGCAATTATACTTGAAAACGTGTGCTTCGGATGCAGGCATATTGTAGTCTTTTACATACCGAAAGCGTATTTTGTGCTTATTACACAAAATTCGTAGTTTCGGTCGTGTCGTTATAGAGTATCCGCACATATAGTGCGAAATGATGCAAAAAAAGCGAGAAATTGTAGCAAAGAACATAGCATCCATACGATTTCTCAAAATAATATGTCAGGGCGATTTGCCACAGTATAAACCAACCTAATAAAGTGCCATTGGATAGAATTGTAAATTATTTGTTTAATGATTCTCCTCTGTCACTCACAATAATCAGATCGTGATTAGCCCTTTGTCTCATGATCACAAGTTAATGATTACAATCATCTCGTCATTATGTGCAGGGGTTAAGGCGTATACTGTCTCAATGCTGTCCAAACATAAGCTAGGCATATACTTGTCACACTGTTGAGGTTTCCGACTCATCAGTTTTGGAAAAAGTTGTGTCAGCAGTCACTCATCTGCCACAAGTCAGTTTTGATTCCAGGCTATATAAACCGTGACGGCCGTGTTTAATCATATCGCAATCATTTTGCAATACAGAAAAGTCAACCAATTCTCCAGAACAAAATTCCTGACATGGAGAACCACGCCAAATTGTATACTGGTCTTGAAAAAGCAGAATCATCCTTTCAGAGAGCCTGTGAGCAGATCGTCTTTCTCAACAAACGGCTAGAAGAGTTACAGCAGCGTTGCGACAAGGCAAATAGAGAGGGCCGTAAATCATTCCGTTACAACCTCCGCCTACAAATAGCAGCTGGGGAAGGCCTCCGAAATACGTTCTATGAATACGCCTGCAACAAAGCTGACCTGGTGACAAGTCTTCGGTGTACACTGTATGGACCAGAAACTGCGGATGACATGCTTGAGGAGATGGAAATGGACGAGGAAAATGTCTGATCATTGAAATCTTATGATTTTGAAAGAAAACAAAAGGCTCTTTTCAGAGCCACTCACTTTCTCCCGAAAGAGGACTTCAAACTAAGCACACAATTAATAGACAGCATTTATACATAAATTGCCCGTGCCGAACGGCTTCCCGTTCTCGTTATACATTATTTTAATCTACCACACTCACTCATTCATTCACGGAAAGAGGAAAGAAATAAAGCTGGAGCAGTTATCAAAACAACCATGGAAACCGAGAGAAACGATAGTGGTAATAATTCTACGTCATATAGACTTAATGCACATGCATGTAACACAGATATCGCAAATCTTCCAAATTCTACGTAACTTTCAGAGCGATTTGTGTATGGAAGATGGAGTCACGGAGCGCAAAGTTTGAGACAGTCTTGATTGGGTGATATTTTCTTTTGAGATAGATCGGGCCAATAGTTTTACTTGTCGTGCATTTAATAAATATGAAATAACTTGCTGGGTAATTATGTAATAACTTATCATATTCGATTTTTTTATGCGGAACTGCACAGACCGATAGAGTCATATATAAATTGTAGCCACCGCAAGTTCGCGGTTTATGCGCAACTGCACAGACCGGAAGCCCATATAAATGTATCTACCGCAAGTTCCCTTTTCGGAGACGGTGAAGCAAATTGCGCAATTATACTTGAAAACGTGTGCTTCGGATGCAGGCATATTGTAGTCTTTTACAAACCGAAAGCGTATTTGTGCTTATTACAGAACATTCGTAGTTTCGGTCGTGTCGTTATGGAGTATCCGCACATATAGTGCGAAATGATGCAAAAAAGCGAGAAATTGTAGCAAAGAACATAGCATCCATACGATTTCTCAAAATAATATGTCAGGGCGATTTGCCACAGTATAAGCCAACCTAATAAAGTGCCATTTGATAGAATTGTAAATTATTTGTTTAATGATTCTCCTCTGTCACTCACAATAATCAGATCATGATTAGCCCTTTGTCTCATGATCACAAGTTAATGATTACAATCATCTCGTCATTATGTGCAGGGGTTAAGCCGTATACTGTCTCAATGCTGTCCGAACATAAGCTAGGCATATACTTGTCACATTGTTGAGGTTTCCGACTCATCGGTTTTGAAAAAAGTCGTGTCAGCAGTCACTCATCTGCCACAAGTCAGTTGCAGGCTATATAAACCGTGACGGCCGTGTTTAATCATATCGCAATCATTTTGCAATACAGAAAAGTCAACCAATTGTCCAGAACAAAATTTCTGACATGGAGAACTACGCCAAATTGTATGCTGGTCTTGAAAAAGCAGAATCATCCTTTCAGAGAGCCTGTGAGCAGATCGTCTTTCTCAACAAACGGCTAGAAGAGTTACAGCAGCGTTACGACAAGGCAAATAGGGAGGGCCGTAAATCATTCCGTTACAACCTCCGCCTACAAATAGCAGCTGGGGAAGGCCTCCGAAAAACGTTCTATGAATACGCCTGCAACAAAGCTGACCTGGTGACAAGTCTTCGGTGTACGCTGTATGGACCAGAAGCTGTGGATGACGTGCTTGAGGAGATGGAAATGGACGAGGAAAATGTCTGATTATTGAAATCTTATGATTTTGAAAGAAAACAAAAGGCTCTTTTCAGAGCCACTCACTTTCTCCCGAAAGAGGACTTCAAACTAAGCACACAATTAATATATACCATTTATACGTAAATTGCCCATGCCGAACGGCTTCCCGTTCTCGTTATACATTATTTTAATCTACCACACTCACTCATTCATTCAAGGAAAGAGGAAAGAAATAAAGCTTGAGCAGTTATCAAAACAACCATGGAAACCGAGAGAAACGATAGTGGTAATAATTCTACGTCATATAGACTTAATGCACATGCATGCAACACAGATATCGCAAATCTTCCAAATTCTACGTCACTTTCAGAGCGATTTGTGAATGGAAGATGGAGTCACGGAGCGCAAAGTTTGAGACATTCTTGATTGGGTGATATTTTCTTTTGAGATAGATCGGGCCAATAGTTTTATTTGTTGTGCATTTATTAAATATGACATAACTTGCTGGGTAATTATGTAATAACTTATCATATTCGATTTTTTATGCGGAACTGCACAGACCGGTAGAGTCATATATAAATCGTAGCCACCGCAAGTTCGCGGTTTATGCGCAACTGCACAGACCGGAAGCCCATATAAATGTATCTACCGCAAGTTCTCTTTTCGGAGACGGTGAGGCAAATTGCGCAATTATACTTGAAAACGTGTGCTTCGGATGCAGGCATATTGTAGTCTTTACAAACCGAAAGCGTATTTGTGCTTATTACAGAAAATTCGTAGTTTCGGTCGTGTCGTTATAGAGTATCCGCACATATAGTGCGAAATGATGCAAAAAAGTGAGAAATTGTAGCAAAGAACATAGCATCCATATGATTTCTCAAAATAATATGTCAGGGCGATTTGCCACAGTATAAACCAACCTAATAAAGTGCCATTTGATAGAATTGTAAATTATTTGTTTAATGATTCTCCTCTGTCGCTCACAATAATCAGATCGTGATTAGCCCTTTGTCTTATGATCACAAGTTAATGATTCCAATCATCTCGTCATTATGTGCAGGGGTTAAGCCGTATACTGTCTCAATGCTGTCCGAACATAAGCTAGGCATATACTTGTCACACTGTTGAGGTTTCCGACTCATCAGTTTTGAAAAAGTCGTGTCAGCAGTCACTCATCTGCCACAAGTCAGTTTTGATTCCAGGCTATATAAACCGTGACGGCAGTGTTTAATCATATCGCAATCATTTTGCTATACAGAAAAGTCAACCAATTGTCCAGAACAAAATTCCTGACATGGAGAACCACGCCAAATTGTATACTGGTCTTGAAAAAGCAGAATCATCCTTTCAGAGAGCCTGTGAGCAGATCGTCTTTCTCAACAAACGGCTAGAAGAGTTACATCAGCGTTGCGACAAGGCAAATAGAGAGGGCCGTAAATCATTCCGTTACAACCTCCGCCTACAAATAGCAGCTGGGGAAGGCCTCCGAAATACGTTCTATGAATACGCCTGCAACAAAGCTGACCTGGTGACAAGTCTTCGGTGTACACTGTATAGACCAGAAACTGCGGATGACATGCTTGAGGAGATGGAAATGGACGAGGAAAATGTCTGATCATTGAAATCTTATGATTTTGAAAGAAAACAAAAGGCTCTTTTCAGAGCCACTCACTTTCTCCCGAAAGAGGACTTCAAACTAAGCACACAATTAATATATAGCATTTATACATAAATTGACCATGCCGAACGGCTTTCCGTTCTCGTTATACATTATTTTAATCTACCACACTCACTCATTCATTCACGGAAAGAGGAAAGAAATAAAGCTTGAGCAGTTATCAAAACAACCATGGAAACCGAGAGAACCGATAGTGGTAATAATTCTACGTCATATAGACTTAATGCACATGCATGCAACACAGATATCGCAAATCTTTCAAATTCTACGTAACTTTCAGAGCGATTTGTGTATGGAAGATGGAGTCACGGAGCGCAAAGTTTGAGACAGTCTTGATTGGGTGATATTTTCTTTGAGATAGATCGGGCCAATAGTTTTATTTGTCGTGCATTTAATAAATATGAAATAACTTGCTGGGTAATTATGTAATAACTTATCATATTCGATTTTTCATGCGGAACTGCACAGACCGGTAGAGTCATATATAAATTGTAGCCACCGCAAGTTCGCGGTTTATGCGCAACTGCACAGACCGGAAGCCCATATAAATGTATCTACCGCAAGTTCTGTTTTCGGAGACGGTGAAGCAAATTGCGCAATTATACTTGAAAACGTGTGCTTCAGATGCAGGCATATTGTAGTCTTTTACAAACCGAAAGCGTATTTGTGCTTATTACAGAAAATTCGTAGTTTCGGTCGTGTCGTTATGGAGTATCCGCACATATAATGCGAAATGATGCAAAAAAGCGAGAAATTGTAGCAAAGAACATAGCATCCATACGATTTCTCAAAATAATATGTCAGGGCGATTTGCCACAGTATAAACCAACCTAATAAAGTGCCATTTGATAGAATTGAAAATTATTTGTTTAATGATTCTCCTCTGTCACTCACAATAATCAGATCGTGATTAGCCCTTTGTCTCATGATCACAAGTTAATGATTACAATCATTATGTGCAGGGGTTAAGCCGTATACTGTCTCAATGCTGTCCGAACATAAGCTAGGCATATACTTGTCACACTGTTGAGGTTTCCGACTCATCGGTTTTGAAAAAAGTCGTGTCAGCAGTCACTCATCTGCCACAAGTCAGTTGCAGGCTATATAAACCGTGACAGCCGTGTTTAATCATATCGCAATCATTTTGCAATACAGAAAAGTCAACCAATTGTCCAGAACAAAATTCCTGGCATGGAGAACCACGCCAAATTGTATGCTGGTCTTGAAAAAGCAGAATCACCCTTTCAGAGAGCCTGTGAGCAGATCGTCTTTCTCAACAAACGGCTAGAAGAGTTACAGCAGCGTTACGACAAGGCAAATAGAGAGGGCCGTAAATCATTCCGTTACAACCTCCGCCTACAAATAGCAGCTGGGGAAGGCCTCCGGAATACGTTCTATGGATACGCCTGCAACAAAGCTGACCTGGTGACAAATCTTCGGTGTACGCTGTATGGACCAGAAGCTGTGGATGACATGCTTGAGGAGATGGAAATGGACGAGGAAAATGTCTGATCATTGAAATCTTATGATTTTGAAAGAAAACAAAAGGCTCTTTTCAGAGCCACTCACTTTCTCCCGGAAGAGGACTTCAAACTAAGCACACAATTAATAGATAGCATTTATACATCAATTGCCCATGCCGAACGGCTTCCCGTTCTCGTTATACATTATTTTAATCTACCACACTCATTCATTCACGGAAAGAGGAAAGAAATAAAGCTTGAGCAGTTATCAAAACAACCATGGAAACCGAGAGAACCGATAGTGGTAATAATTCTACGTCATATAGACTTAATGCACATGCATGCAACACAGATATCGCAAATCTTCCAAATTCTACGTGACTTTCAGAGCGATTTGTGTATGGAAGATGGAGTCACGGAGCGCAAAGTTTGAGACAGTCTTGATTGGGTGATATTTTCTTTTGAGATAGATCGAGCCAATAGTTTTATTTGTCGTGCATTTAATAAATATGAAATAACTTGCTGGGTAATTATGTAATAACTTATCACATTCGATTTTTTATGCGGAACTGCACAGACCGGTAGAGTCATATATAAATTGTAGCCACCGCAAGTTCGCGGTTTATGCGCAACTGCACAGACCGGAAGCCCATATAAATGTATCAACCGCAAGTTCTCTTTTCGGAGACGGTGAGGCAAATTGCGCAATTATACATGAAAAGAACATAGCATCCATACGATTTCTCAAAATAATATGTCAGGGCGATTTGCCACAGTATAAACCAACATAATAAAGTGCCATTTGATAGAACTGTAAATTATTTGTTTAATGATTCTCCTCTGTCACTCACAATAATCAGATCGTGATTAGCCCTTTGTCTCATGATCACAAGTTAATGATTACAATCATCTCGTCATTATGTGCAGGGGTTAAGGCGTATACTGTCTCAGTGCTGTCCGAACATAAGCTAGGCATATACTTGTCACACTGTTGAGGTTTCCGACTCATCAGTTTTGAAAAAGTCGTGTCAGCAGTCACTCATCTGCCACAAGTCAGTTTTGATTCCAGGCTATATAAACCGTGACGGCCGTGTTTAATCATATCGCAATCATTTTGCAATACAGAAAAGTCAACCAATTGTCCAGAACAAAATTCCTGACATGGAGAACCACGCCAAATTGTATGCTGGTCTTGAAAAAGCAGAATCATCCTTTCAGAGAGCCTGTGAGCAGATCGTCTTTCTCAACAAACGGCTAGAAGAGTTACAGCAGCGTTACGACAAGGCAAATAGAGAGGGCCGTAAATCATTCCGTTACAACCTCCGCCTACAAATAGCAGCTGGGGAAGGCCTCGGAATACGTTCTATGAATACGCCTGCAACAAAGCTGACCTGGTGACAAGTCTTCGGTGTACGCTGTATGGACCAGAAGCTGTGGATGACATGCTTGAGGAGATGGAAATGGACGAGGAAAATGTCTGATCATTGAAATCTTATGATTTTGAAAGAAAAAAAGGCTCTTTTCAGAGCCACTCACTTTCTCCCGAAAGAGGACTTCAAACTAAGCACACAATTAATATATAGCATTTATACATAAATTGCCCATGCCGAACGGCTTCCCGTTCTCGTTATACATTATTTTAATCTACCACATTCACTCATTCATTCACGGAAAGAGGAAAGAAATAAAGCTTGAGCAGTTATCAAAACAACCATGGAAACCGAGAGAAACGATAGTGGTAATAATTCTACGTCATATAGACTTAATGCACATGCATGCAACACAGATATCGCAAATCTTCCAAATTCTACGTAACTTTCAGAGCGATTTGTGTATGGAAGATGGAGTCACGGAGCGCAAAGTTTGAGACAGTCTTGATTGGGTGATATTTTCTTTTGAGATAGATCGGGCCAATAGTTTTATTTGTCGTGCATTTAATAAATATGAAATAACTTGCTGGGTAATTATGTAATAACTTATCATATTCGATTTTGTATGCGGAACTGCACAGACCGGTAGAGTCATATATAAATTGCAGCCACCGCAAGTTCGCGGTTTATGCGCAACTGCACAGACCGGAAGCCCATATAAATGTATCTACCGCAAGTTCTCTTTTCGGAGACGGTGAAGCAAATTGCGCAATTATACTTGAAAACGTGTGCTTCGGATGCAGGCATATTGTAGTCTTTTACATACCGAAAGCGTATTTGTGCTTATTACACAAAATTCGTAGTTTCGGTCCTGTCCTTATAGAGTATCCGCACATATAGTGCGAAATGATGCAAAAAAGCGCGAAATTGTAGCAAAGAACATAGCATCCATACGATTTCTCAAAATAATATGTCAGGGCGATTTGCCACAGTATAAACCAACCTAATAAAGTGCCATTTGATAGAATTGTAAATTATTTGTTTAATGATTCTCCTCTGCCACTCACAATAATCAGATCGGGATTAGCCCTTTGTCTCATGATCACAAGTTAAAGGTGAACTGAAAAGCTTTCCAATGTTCTGTTAAAAAGTCATAAAAAAGGAACTTCTATAGTTGTTGAAATTATGTGTGGTAATAATTCTGTGGGTTATTGTTTTATTTTGGGTATATGAGAAGTTAAAACTTATACCGAGAGCCAGAACATTTAAAAACGTCATCGCTTGCCTCCCGTTATTTTTGGAACGTCATGACGTTATAGTGGTCCTCATTCATTCATTCATCCGACGTCGCATGACGCCACATTTGAATAAAACTTGAATGAAGGGGACCACTATAACGTCATAACGTTCTACAAACCAAGAAAGACAAGCGATGCAAGTTTTCAATACGGATTTATAACAGGATAACTTAAATATTGTTATTAGTACAATTTTGCAAACTATATTTGCCCCAAAAACGTATAATAGTTATGTCACATAAGACAAGATCTATATAAGCAACAATTTAGATAAAATTAAAAGCTTTGCAGTTCACCTTTAATGATTACAATCATCGCGTCATTATGTGCAGGGGTTAAGGCGTATACTGTCTCAATGATGTACGAACATAAGCTAGGCATATACTTGTCACACTGTTGAGGTTTCCGACTCATCAGTTTTGAAAAAAGCCGTTCCAGCAGTCACTCATCTGCCACAAGTCAGTTTTGATTCCAGGCTATATAAACCGTGACGGCCGTGTTTAATCATATCGCAATCATTTTGCTATACAGAAAAGTCAACCAATTGTCCAGAACAAAATTCCTGACATGGAGAACCACGCCAAATTGTATGCTGGTCTTGAAAAAGCAGAATCATCCTTTCAGAGAGCCTGTGAGCAGATCGTCTTTCTCAACAAACGGCTAGAAGAGTTACAGCAGCGTTACGACAAGGCAAATAGAGAGGGCCGTGAATCATTCCGTTACAACCTCCGCCTACAAATAGCAGCTGGGGAAGGCCTCCGGAATACGTTCTATGAATACGCCTGCAACAAAGCTGACCTGGTGACAAGCCTTCGGTGTACGCTGTATGGACCAGAAGCTGTGGATGACGTGCTTAAGGAGATGGAAATGGACGAGGAAAATGTCTGATTATTGAAATCTTATGATTTTGAAAGAAAACAAAAGGCTCTTCTCAGAGCCACTCACTTTCTCCCGAAAGAGGACTTCAAACTAAGCACACAATTAATATATACCATTTATACATAAATTGCCCATGCCGAACGGTTTCCCGTTCTCATTATACATTATTTTAATCTACCACACTCACTCATTCATTCACGGAAAGAGGACAGAAATAAAGCTTGAGCAGTTATCAAAACAACCATGGAAACCGAGAGAAACGATAGTGGTAATAATTCTACGTCATACAGACTTAATGCACATGCATGTAACACAGATATCGCAAATCTTCCAAATTCTACGTAACTTTCAGAGCGATTTGTGTATGGAAGATGGAGTCACGGAGCGCAAAGTTTGAGACAGTCTTGATTGGGTGATGTTTTCTTTTGAGATAGATCGGGCCAATAGTTTTACTTGTCGTGCATTTAATAAATATGAAATAACTTGCTGGGTAATTATGTAATAACTTATCATATTCGATTTTTTTATGCGGAACTGCACAGACCGATAGAGTCATATATAAATTGTAGCCACCGCAAGTTCGCGGTTTATGCGCAACTGCACAGACCGGAAGCCCATATAAATGTATCTACCGCAAGTTCTGTTTTCGGAGACGGTGAAGCAAATTGCGCAATTATACTTGAAAACGTGTGCTTCAGATGCAGGCATATTGTAGTCTTTTACAAACCGAAAGCGTATTTGTGCTTATTACAGAAAATTCGTAGTTTCGGTCGTGTCGTTATGGAGTATCCGCACATATAATGCGAAATGATGCAAAAAAGCGAGAAATTGTAGCAAAGAACATAGCATCCATACGATTTCTCAAAATAATATGTCAGGGCGATTTGCCACAGTATAAACCAACCTAATAAAGTGCCATTTGATAGAATTGAAAATTATTTGTTTAATGATTCTCCTCTGTCACTCACAATAATCAGATCGTGATTAGCCCTTTGTCTCATGATCACAAGTTAATGATTACAATCATTATGTGCAGGGGTTAAGCCGTATACTGTCTCAATGCTGTCCGAACATAAGCTAGGCATATACTTGTCACACTGTTGAGGTTTCCGACTCATCAGTTTTGAAAAAAGTCGTGTCAGCAGTCACTCATCTGCCACAAGTCAGTTGCAGGCTATATAAACCGTGACAGCCGTGTTTAATCATATCGCAATCATTTTGCAATACAGAAAAGTCAACCAATTGTCCAGAACAAAATTCCTGACATGGAGAACCACGTCAAATTGTATGCTGGTCTTGAAAAAGCAGAATCACCCTTTCAGAGAGCCTGTGAGCAGATCGTCTTTCTCAACAAACGGCTAGAAGAGTTACAGCAGCGTTACGACAAGGCAAATAGAGAGGGCCGTAAATCATTCCGTTACAACCTCCGCCTACAAATAGCAGCTGGGGAAGGCCTCCGGAATACGTACTATGAATACGCCTGCAACAAAGCTGACCTGGTGACAAATCTTCGGTGTACGCTGTATGGACCAGAAGCTGTGGATGACATGCTTGAGGAGATGGAAATGGACGAGGAAAATGTCTGATAATTGAAATTTTATGATTTTGAAAGAAAACAAAAGGCTCTTTTCAGAGCCACTCACTTTCTCCCGAAAGAGGACTTCAAACTAAGCACACAATTAATAGATAGCATTTATACATCAATTGCCCATGCCGAACGGCTTCCCGTTCTCGTTATACATTATTTTAATCTACCACACTCACTCATTCATTCACGGAAAGAGGAAAGAAATAAAGCTTGAGCAGTTATCAAAACAACCATGGAAACCGAGAGAACCGATAGTGGTAATAATTCTACGTCATATAGACTTAATCCACATGCATGCAACACAGATATCGCAAATCTTCCAAATTCTACGTAACTTTCAGAGCGATTTGTGTATGGAAGATGGAGTCACGGAGCGCAAAGTTTGAGACAGTCTTGATTGGGTCATATTTTCTTTTGAGATAGATCGGCCAATAGTTTTATTTGTCGTGCATTTAATAAATGTGAAATAACTTGCTGGGTAATTATGTAATAACTTATCATATTCGATTTTTTATGCGGAACTGCACAGACCGGTAGAGTCATATATAAATTGTAGCCACCGCAAGTTCGCGGTTTATGCGCAACTGCACAGACCGGAAGCCCATATAAATGTATCAACCGCAAGTTCTCTTTTCGGAGACGTGAGGCAAATTGTAAATTGTAGCAAAGAACATAGCATCCATACGATTTCTCAAAATAATATGTCAGGGCGATTTGCCACAGTATAAACCAACATAATAAAGTGCCATTTGATAGAACTGTAAATTATTTGTTTAATGATTCTCCTCTGTCACTCACAATAATCAGATCGTGATTAGCCCTTTGTCTCATGATCACAAGTAAATGATTACAATCATCTCGTCATTATGTGCAGGGGTTAAGCCGTATACTGTCTCAATGCTGTCCGAACATAAGCTAGGCATATACTTGTCGCACTGTTGAGGTTTCCGATTCATCAGTTTTGAAAAAAAGTCGTGTCAGCAGTCACTCATCTGCCACAAGTCAGTTTTGATTCCAGGCTATATAAACCGTGACGGCCGTGTTTAATCATATCGCAATCATTTTGCAATACAGAAAAGTCAACCAATTGTCCAGAACAAAATTCCTGACATGGAGAACCACGCCAAATTGTATGCTGGTCTTGAAAAAGCAGAATCATCCTTTCAGAGAGCCTGTGAGCAGATCGTCTTTCTCAACAAACGGCTAGAAGAGTTACAGCAGCGTTACGACAAGGCAAATAGAGAGGGCCGTAAATCATTCCGTTACAACCTCCGCCTACAAATAGCAGCTGGGGAAGGCCTCCGGAATACGTTCTATGAATACGCCTGCAACAAAGCTGACCTGGTGACAAGTCTTCGGTGTACGCTGTATGGACCAGAAGCTGTGGATGACATGCTTGAGGAGATGGAAATGGACGAGGAAAATGTCTGATCATTGAAATCTTATGATTTTGAAAGAAAACAAAAGGCTCTTTTCAGAGTCACTCACTTTCTCCCGAAAGAGGACTTCAAACTAAGCACACAATTAATATATAGCATTTATACATAAATTGCCCATGCCGAACGGCTTCCCGTTCTCGTTATACATTATTTTAATCTACCACATTCACTCATTCATTCACGGAAAGAGGAAAGAAATAAAGCTTGAGCAGTTATCAAAACAACCATGGAAACCGAGAGAAACGATAGTGGTAATAATTCTACGTCATATAGACTTAATGCACATGCATGCAACACAGATATCGCAAATCTTCCAAATTCTACGTAACTTTCAGAGCGATTTGTGTATGGAAGATGGAGTCACGGAGCGCAAAGTTTGAGACAGTCTTGATTGGGTGATATTTTCTTTTGAGATAGATCGGGCCAATAGTTTTATTTGTCGTGCATTTAATAAATATGAAATAACTTGCTGGGTAATTATGTAATAACTTATCATATTCGATTTTTTATGCGGAACTGCACAGACCGGTAGAGTCATATATAAATTGTAGCCACCGCAAGTTCGCGGTTTATGCGCAACTACACAGACCGGAAGCCCATATAAATGTATCTACCGCAAGTTCTCTTTTCGGAGACGGTGAAGCAAATTGCGCAATTATACTTGAAAACGTGTGCTTCGGATGCAGGCATATTGTAGTCTTTTACAAACCGAAAGCGTATTTGTGCTTATTACAGAAAATTCGTAGTTTCGGTCGTGTCGTTATAGAGTATCCGCACATATAGTGCGAAATGATGCAAAAAAGCGCGAAATTGTAGCAAAGAACATAGCATCCATACGACTTCTCAAAATAATATGTCAGGGCGATTTGCCACAGTATAAACCAACCTAATAAAGTGCCATTTGATAGAATTGTAAATTATTTGTTTAATGATTCTCCTCTGCCACTCGCAATAATCAGATCGGGATTAGCCCTTTGTCTCATGATCACAAGTTAAAGGTGAACTGAAAAGCTTTCCAATGTTCTGTTAAAATGTCATAAAAAAGGAACTTCTATAGTTGTTGAAAATATGTGTGGTAATAATTCTGTGGGTTATTGTTTTATTTTGGGTATATGAGAAGTTAAAACTTATACCGAGAGCCAGAACATTTAAAAACGTCATCGCTTGCCTCCCGTTATTTTTGGAACGTCATGACGTTATAGTGGTCCTCATTCATTCATTCATCCGACGTTGCATGACGCCACATTTGAATAAAACTTGAATGAAGGGGACCACTATAACGTCATAACGTTCTACAAACCAAGAAAGACAAGCGATGCAAGTTTTCAATACGGATTTATAACAGGATAACTTAAATATTGTTATTAGTACAATTTTGCAAACTATATTTGCCCCAAAAACGTATAATAGTTATGTCACATAAGACAAGATCTATATAAGCAACAATTTAGATAAAATTAAAAGCTTTGCAGTTCACCTTTAATGATTACAATCATCGCGTCATTATGTGCAGGGGTTAAGGCGTATACTGTCTCAATGATGTACGAACATAAGCTAGGCATATACTTGTCACACTGTTGAGGTTTCCGACTCATCAGTTTTGAAAAAAGCCGTTCCAGCAGTCACTCATCTGCCACAAGTCAGTTTTGATTCCAGGCTATATAAACCGTGACGGCCGTGTTTAATCATATC
Organism: Hanleya hanleyi; assembly: GCA_036873755.1. Lineage (NCBI taxonomy): Eukaryota > Metazoa > Mollusca > Polyplacophora > Lepidopleurida > Hanleyidae > Hanleya > Hanleya hanleyi. The sequence continues at coordinate 12,922 of JAVTVY010054502.1, read as the reverse complement.
GCAATCATTTTGCTATACAGAAAAGTCAACCAATTGTCAAGAACAAAATTCCTGACATGGAGAACCACGCCAAATTGTATGCTGGTCTTGAAAAAGCAGAATCATCCTTTCAGAGAGCCTGTGAGCAGATCGTCTTTCTCAACAAACGGCTAGAAGAGTTACAGCAGCGTTACGACAAGGCAAATCGAGAGGACCGTGAATCATTCCGTTACAACCTCCGCCTACAAATAGCAGCTGGGGAAGGCCTCCGGAATACGTTCTATGAATACGCCTGCAACAAAGCTGACCTGGTGACAAGCCTTCGGTGTACGCTGTATGGACCAGAAGCTGTGGATGACGTGCTTAAGGAGATGGAAATGGACGAGGAAAATGTCTGATTATTGAAATCTTATGATTTTGAAAGAAAACAAAAGGCTCTTTTCAGAGCCACTCACTTTCTCCCGAAAGAGGACTTCAAACTAAGCACACACTTAATATATACCATTTATACATAAATTGCCCATGCCGAACGGTTTCCCGTTCTCATTATACATTATTTTAATCTACCACACTCACTCATTCATTCACGGAAAGAGGAAAGAAATAAAGCTTGAGCAGTTATCAAAACAACCATGGAAACCGAGAGAAACGATAGTGGTAATAATTCTACGTCATATAGACTTAATGCACATGCATGCAAGACAGATATCGCAAATCTTCCAAATTCTACGTCACTTTCAGAGCGATTTGTGTATGGAAGATGGAGTCACGGAGCGCAAAGTTTGAGACAGTCTTGATTGGGTGATATTTTCTTTTGAGATAGATCGGGCCAATAGTTTTATTTGTCGTGCATTTAATAAATATGAAATAACTTGCTGGGTAATTATGTAATAACTTACCATATTCGATTTTTTATGCGGAACTGCACAGACCGATAAAATCATATATAAACTGTAGCCACCGCAAGTTCGCGGTTTATGCGCAACTGCACAGACCGGAAGCCCATATAAATGTATCTACCGCAAGTTCTCTTTTCGGAGACGGTGAGGCAAATTGCGCAATTATACTTGAAAACGTGTGCTTCGGATGCAGGCATATTGTAGTCTTTTACAAACCGAAAGCGTATTTGTGCTTATTACAGAAAATTCGTAGTTTCGGTCGTGTCGTTATAGAGTATCCGCACATATAGTGCGAAATGATGCAAAAAAGCGGAAATTGTAGCAAAGAACATAGCATCCATACGATTTCTCAAAATAATATGTCAGGGCGATTTGCCACAGTATAAACCAACCTAATAAAGTGCCATTTGATAGAACTGTAAATTATTTGTTTAATGATTCTCCTCTGTCACTCACAATAATCAGATCGTGATTAGCCCTTTGTCTCATGATCACAAGTTAATGATTACAATCATCTCGTCATTATGTGCAGGGGTTAAGGCGTATACTGTCTCAATGCTGTCCGAACATAAGCTAGGCATATACTTGTCACACTGTTGAGGTTTCCGACTCATCAGTTTTGAAAAAAGTCGTGTCAGCAGTCACTCATCTGCCACAAGTCAGTTTTGATTCCAGGCTATATAAACCGTGACGGCCGTGTTTAATCATATCGCAATCATTTTGCAATACAGAAAAGTCAACCAATTGTCCAGAACAAAATTCCTGACATGGAGAACCACGCCAAATTGTATGCTGGTCTTGAAAAAGCAGAATCATCCTTTCAGAGAGCCTGTGAGCAGATCGTCTTTCTCAACAAACGGCTAGAAGAGTTACAGCAGCGTTACGACAAGGCAAATAGAGAGGGCCGTAAATCATTCCGTTACAACCTCCGCCTACAAATAGCAGCTGGGGAAGGCCTCCGGAATACGTTCTATGAATACGCCTGCAACAAAGCTGACCTGGTGACAAGTCTTCGGTGTACGCTGTATGGACCAGAAGCTGTGGATGACATGCTTGAGGAGATGGAAATGGACGAGGAAAATGTCTGATCATTGAAATCTTATGATTTTGAAAGAAAACAAAAGGCTCTTTTCAGAGCCACTCACTTTCTCCCGAAAGAGGACTTCAAACTAAGCACACAATTAATATATAGCATTTATACATAAATTACCCATGCCGAACGGCTTCCCGTTCTCGTTATACATTATTTTAATCTACCACACTCACTCATTCATTCACGGAAAGAGGAAAGAAATAAAGCTTGAGCAGTTATCAAAACAACCATGGAAACCGAGAGAAACGATAGTGGTAATAATTCTACGTCATATAGACTTAATGCACATGCATGCAACACAGATATCGCAAATCTTCCAAATTCTACGTAACTTTCAGAGCGATTTGTGTATGGAAGATGGAGTCACGGAGCGCAAAGTTTGAGACAGTCTTGATTGGGTGATATTTTCTTTTGAGATAGATCGGGCCAATAGTTTTATTTGTCGTGCATTTAATAAATATGAAATAACTTGCTGGGTAATTATGTAATAACTTATCATATTCGATTTTTTATGCGGAACTGCACAGACCGGTAGAGTCATATATAAATTGTAGCCATCGCAAGTTCGCGGTTTATGCGCAACTGCACAGACCGGAAGCCCATACAAATGTATCTACCGCAAGTTCTCTTTTCGGAGACGGTGAAGCAAATTGCGCAATTATACTTGAAAACGTGTGCTTCGGATGCAGGCATATTGTAGTCTTTTACAAACCGAAAGCGTATTTGCCCTTATTACGGAAAATTCGTAGTTTCGGTCGTGTCGTTATAGAGTATCCGCACATATAGTGCGAAATGATGCAAAAAAGCGGGAAATTGTAGCAAAGAACATAGCATCCATACGATTTCTCAAAATAATATGTCAGGGCGATTTGCCACAGTATAAACCAACCTAATAAAGTGCCATTTGATAGAATTGTAAATTATTTGTTTAATGATTCTCCTCTGTCACTCACAATAATCAGATCGTGATTAGCCCTTTGTCTCATGATCACAAGTTAATGATTACAATCATCTCGTCATTATGTGCAGGGGTTAAGGCGTATACTGTCTCAATGCTGTCCGAACATAAGCTAGGCATATACTTGTCACACTGTTGAGGTTTCCGACTCATCAGTTTTGAAAAAAGTCGTGTCAGCAGTCACTCATCTGCCACAAGTCAGTTTTGATTCCAGGCTATATAAACCGTGACGGCCGTGTTTAATCATATCGCAATCATTTTGCAATACAGAAAAGTCAACCAATTGTCAGAACAAAATTCCTGACATGGAGAACCACGCCAAATTGTATGCTGGTCTTGAAAAAGCAGAATCATCCTTTCAGAGAGCCTGTGAGCAGATCGTCTTTTCAACAAACGGCTAGAAGAGTTACAGCAGCGTTACGACAAGGCAAATCGAGAGGGCCGTAAATCATTCCGTTACAACCTCCGCCTACAAATAGCAGCTGGGGAAGGCCTCCGGAATACGTTCTATGAATACGCCTGCAACAAAGCTGACCTGGTGACCTGTGATGTCATAGTTTTGTCCCAACTGCAGATTATTTGTCAACAACACACATAGTCCCTTTAGTCAATTAGTGCAGTGAAGAGACTCACTTGATGTTGCTTCCAGTAAGCACTTTGAATTTTTAATAGTGAGGGTGTAAAACAAATTGTTTTATGGAAGGCATTGTAGATCACAACACTGCTAACATTTGAACACGAGATGCCACATTCCAAGACCTAAATGAGTGGTCAGAGCATCAAACTTGAATTCCAGATGAGTCTGGAATGAAAAAGACCTCCCATGATGAATATCTTTTGATAAATAATTAAAAACAATTTCAAAAGGTATTTTTGAAATCGAAAATACAAACCAGAGAACTATGTCAAATAAATAAAACATTTATATTTTCAAAAATAAATTAAGGTACTTGTCATTTTAACAGAAAATTCAAGCTATGAGAATGAAGTACTATTAGATTTAAAAAAATGCAAAACTGGAGAGAAGAAAACATAAAATGTATATGTATTTATATTGGAAAATTTTCAATAAAGTATAAAAGAGAAATGTAGCTGTGATAGTAATACAGATATTATAAATTGGTATAGCTCCTACTCCTAGTTAATTCAATTACAATGCAACTGCACCTAAACTCACTGATATCGATTGGTCAACGATAAAATAACGAACCGATGAAGGAACTGCCAAAATTTTGAAATATATCCCTTGGTCGAAATGAACTTGGCTAAAATGCTGGCCTATTAACTAACACTGGTGAATTTTCAGCTTTGTTTGCAAATATACCTAAATAATTCCATGGAATTTAGTTGAGTGAATCATCAGGACTACAACACTCATGTTCCAACTAAGAAATGATAGACTATACAATTCAAAGTTGGACGCAATTTGAGATGTATTGATAACCAAATAGCAGATGACAGGAAGTACATGCAGTGTTGACAGGATCACAACAATTCTGGGTATTTTTCTTTGGCATTTATATACTCACATGTTTAAAGTATTTATTTTTCTGTCCCACCCTATCCAGCATGTCATGACTTAATAAGAATTCGAATTTGAAAATAGTAACTTCCACCAGATAGCGTCACTCGCATTACACTCCGTCACTCGCGTTACATTGTCACTCGCATTACTAGATTTCACACTACCACTGGAAGAAGTCACATGGTGTAGGAACTTAAACCTATGGTCATATATTCATGACAACTGACAGAAGCTCAATTAAACTTGAATTTTTTGATCTAATAAAAGAAAAAGTAGCATTTATCGTCACTCGCGTTACATAACTGTGACTTCATGCAAAATTTACAATGTGTGACAATATTTACAAATACCTGCTGATTTTTTTTTATGATTTTTCAAGACACAGTTAACCATTAATGTAAATAAAAAAAGAAATCCTCCATTCTGCAGTTAAACAATGATAATAAAATCTAACCAATTTTGTGAGATAATTGAAAGCAAAAATAAGAAAAATTTATCCTGGAACTGCAAAACACCTCAGGTTGGAAAATTCTGCTGCAATCTTACTGAATTTTTAGATTTTATCTCTATACTGTATCACCATTATAAAACAATCTCATTGTGGCACATTCTCAAGATTTTATTTTTTGGCTTCATGTCCCAAGTAGCATGGAATTGACCTTTTAACAAAATTGAATGTCTCATGTTTTTCTCTATTTTCAGGATCAGTACACTTTTATACATGAAAAATGGCGGGGACACGGAAATCCTCATTCATGAGTTATCACATTATGTCGATCAACTTTGTAAAAAGACAGAGAAAGGGGAACCAGTCCTTGATAAGCAGTATCAAGTAAGTCGTAAAAAAATTTAATTTTTCGTGACCTGCTTGTTCTTCTGCTAGAGCTTCCATTTAGAAGATGTATTCAAATGTCTGTTCTTCCCAGCTAAAATTCTTAGAAACATTGATTCCACTGTGTTACTATTGCAGTATTAGCAAATGTTTGGTGGGCTGTAAATCCAGATTCACACTCCTGAAAAGTCCTTAAAACTCATGGAATTTAATTCTCACCCTGTAATATCCTAGAAAGTGCTTAGAAATCAAGCTGAAGTCCTCAAAGCTTTTTGGAAAATGTTACTTTGGATTTCCAGTGATGGCCTTATCAAATTGTCATATCTGTGCCAGGGGAGACTACTCTGCAGATTACTACCTTGATCTCATGAACACGACATTTGCATGATAACCTCATATTATACATACCTCAAGTAGTCATTCAGAACTGCATGCTCACAGTTCTCTCATGCTTTCTGCTTTGTTGATGACTTAAACAATGAATTACCTGTTACACGCTTCAGTTGTTAACTTCCTCAGCCTCCCCTCCCCCTCCCCCCTGCTTCTCGCTGGCAATCTCTAGTCTTAAACTGCTGAACCAGCATGGTATTCAGGTACTTGCCGACAGACGGTGGTGTTCTCCAGGTACTCTGGCATATGAGTGAAATAACCTTGAGTGTGACATTAAACCAAATTCCCCTCCCCCCCACACCTACCCCCACTATTATTCTAATAAATTTGATTTATGCTGGGAAATTTCACTTCCTGTGACAGAATTTTTAGATAGTACATGTCTATTAATATGTATTTACATGTAATAAATATTTATTGATCTCTCTTTTCCTGTAGTTGGTTACAGCGTTTAAGGCCAACGAGTTTGATCATTCTTTGGCCCTGGAACCGTTTAACATGGATAAGAATCGGAACAAGGACTTTCTACCTGTTAATCTCAAGAGAGTTCCACTTCCTATCAAAGCTCGAGTTGAAGGGTCTGACTACATCAATGCATCTTATTTACAAGTAAGTCTCACATCAGTTTCCAGTCTTCAAGAAATTCCATGCTATGTCTACTGTCATGTGCTCGTCTCTAATAATTTGATCATTATTAAAAACAGTTCAGCAGAAGGGGTTCTCTTACCTTTTAGACACAAAAATGTTAAAGGTAAATTTGATTTTTGGATAGTATCTTTTGACAACCTGAAGAACAACTTTCCAACTGTGGTATGTAAATACAGGAACCAACCCGAACACAGCCGATGTCTTTGGTCTATGTTTTACATTTATATGATAATAAACATGACAAAACTATCTCCAACATACAGAATTCATGTCACCTAATCACATGACATTCTGACAACAGCAGATGTGACATATGATGTAATATGTTCACACGCACTCCAAATGCATGCTTTTTGTTGTGCATCTTTTTTATGTGTGGAAATAACAGACAAGCTCGTTTGACATAGACATAAGCAAATATGGACTTCGAACAATCCTTAGATTATGCAAAGAAGCAGCTGGGGGTAACTTCTGCACTAAAGAGCAAGCAGATAGAAGTTTTAGAGTGCCGTTAAAGACTGTTTTTTGATCAAATGAATAAGAATCCCCATGACTCGGCATTGTGCAAAATTTCCTTTCAGGATGTGTATGGTATGTGGGTACTTTGCCATAGGATTTTGCTTAAAATTGCTTTCCATGCCAGGCACTGAATGTTAACTTCCAAGCAAAATCACTCTATTCAACATCAGGGGACTTCATATTTCACAATGCAAATATATCAAGATATATGACCTCATCAGATAACTGTCAAATGTGATGCATTAATTCCTGTCACTGTGCAGACATGTGGTATCCATCACCTTTTTCTCTTCCACACTTTCATTTTTTTCACAGGGTTTTCACAAGACTGATGAATTCATTATCACTCAACACCACATGTCTTCTTCCGTGAATGATTTCTGGAGAATGGTTTAGGACCAAACAGCTCTGCCATAGTGCTACTCTCCCAGGTAATGTCAGAGGTAAGGGAGATAAATCATATTATGAGAAAAATAAATCACACTCTGTTCTTAGAGACTCGGGACCAAGATTGAAATATGTTGTAAATGATCCCATGGAACTAATACAGTACAGGACAGAAATAACTTAACCTTGAATGTGATTCCCTCACATGTAAATCCTGGTTAAAATAATTCTGCTGTAAAAGCTATCACCGCAGAGATATAAGTGTATTGAGGAAAATTGCTGTCAGAAATAAAACCTTACTGTGTATTTTCTAATACAACCAAAGGCTGTGAGACACATTCTGACATGTTTCGTAAATATCACAGCCCACACCTATAATATCCGTAGATGCCAGAGTATTTTTCTGCAGCCGCAATCAGAATTTTCACTCATTTGTAACCACAAGAATTCGCTCATGTTCCGATTTTCTCTTTTCACGCTGCAGGTTGAGTCATTTCTGCCCTGTACTGTAATATTCCTACAAAGTAAGACTCTCATTTGCAAATCGTCCGGTAATGAGTCAGTGAGTCTGTCCATCCGAATCCTTTCATCGGAAAAATAAGGAGAACCATTGACATTAGAACCTTTTTTTTGGCATAAACGTGCATTAGGGGACTGTTACCAGTAAGTTCTGAGCTGAACAATTTGGGTGACCTATAAACCTCAAAATTTTGAGATGATTTCAGGTTATTTCTAGATAGAGGACCCCCAAGTCATCTCTCGACTATCTCCTGTATTCCTACAAACCGTTTACATTAGAACCTTGATTTTTGGCATGAATGTGCATTATTTATCTCATTCTTTGTAACCTGATGATAGGCACAGAGAGAATACAATGTAAATACGCAATAACATTTGTTAATTTGGACGAACCAACGCCACTGTCAGCCAATACCGAGAGTGGCATGAGACGACTTGGTCGCAGCGATTTCCCAAGTGGAGAACTTCCCCTGTAAGGCCTATAGATCATACTCAAGAAGCGTACATATTTCATTTTAAAAGGCACTGACTCAATTTCATCCTTATTATTTCTTATTACCTAAATAAATTAGCGTGTCGTGAAATATGAACAATGGTGGGAATTGGACGCATTCAGCGATGACTCCTAGCTGAAATGGGTAAAGAATTGGTTTGGAATTGTTGAGTATTGGGGAGACTCAGGGTAATGACTTTATCCTCCCTTGATCTGGGCCGGCTGATGAATGACTGTGTCAAACGAGTCCGCTTTATTGTCTCTACAGAGGATTTAGTTAAAGTCTGCATACCTCTGTAATTGAAACAGTCAATTGATATAAACATAATCATCCAGATATTGACTGTGGAGACAGCCTGCTCCAGTAAGACTGTGCTAAACAGCTCTTTTTATTTATTCTGATAAACCACCTTTTTTGACATGTCTTAGTCACCAAATTGTCACCAGCAAATTCTGAGCTGACCTACTTTTGATAAAAATTTGACCTAATTAGGTGACCTAAAACCTCAAAATTGGCAAAAACATGTATTAGGTCAAGATACAAACTTAAATCATATCAAATCCTAAGTAAGCCCTGTGACGTTCATCACACTACCAAGAACAATAATGTCAAGGTCACTAAAGAAAGGAGAACAATAGACTGTTTAAATACAAAAGTTGATCCTTTATAAGAGACTTTTAAGTAATATAATGGTCTGCACAATAGAAATTCTCCTGAAAGATCAACGTAGATTGTATCATCTAAGGATTATCTATAGCCATTGATATAGCTTGTTTGTCATGACAAAATTGTTCAAAAGCTTCCTACATAGTTGATACATTCCAGTTGATAGTTTTAATATAAAAACAAGGGTTTTCATATGCATGCATAGCAAAATTAAAAAATATTTTCAGAAGCTTGCAAAACAAAATTATTATGTTTCTTTGCCAGGAATACAAAAACTTCGGGCCGGACAAAGATGCTCCATTTGAAGGGGACACTGGCAACTTCAAGGTGACCCTGAAGGAAGAGAACCATAGCCTCATCTATGTCACCCGAGATTTCATATTAGAGTCCACTAAGGTAAGGGAGTCATGAAAAAAAATCAGTGTAATAATGGAAAAAATTACAGGCCTCCCGACAAGTGGCGAGTGATCACTCGTGCACGCCTCATACTCGCCTGGATTCTGAAAATGGCGAGTTATCAACCACTCGCCAGTTCATTATAGTCTCCATTTGAAAAATATTTCTTCCTACCATAAAATAGTATCTAGCTCACGCCTTGGCAGAACCAAATATACTAAATTGCAAACGGTAAACCATCCAATCACATTTTGACAGCCCTATTTCGATTTGTTATTGTTTCAAGTTTATCCATTACAATTACAGACCATGCTGCCAAGGATGGCCACACTAAGGTTGCGTGCTAATATGTAACTTGAAACTGAGACAAAATGGAATCTTCAAAATGAATAAGATGTTTAGCTCCCAGGAAATTCTGTATTAATTTTTCAAGATATTCTTATTCCTGTTTCTGCTAAAATATCCATAATATTGCTTACAGGAATATATGGTGTCTTTCCGCCTGGTTGTTTTTTTCGGACTAGGATTGATTGCCACTTCTGTACCTAATTGTACTTTTCCTTGGACCCTCGCCATATCCGCCTGCTACTGAGAACGCTGTTCTGTCGATTTATTTGTCATAATGACGGAGTCATATCACAACTTATTTCGACAAGCAAATTACAATTATGACGAAAGGAAAACCTGGTACGCTTCTTTTACATAAGACACTTATGGAAATTTACTGAATCCTGTATTTGTTGTCAATTCTTTTTCTTGCTGATATTGAAATTCACTCGCCTGCGAAGCTTTTCTGGAGAGTGACTGAAACACTCGCCAACACTCGCCTGACGCTAAATTCAGGAGAGTGACGAATCACTCGCCTTTGATTTACTCCTCGGGAGGCCTGAATTATGGCTTATGTGGATGATTGTGTACCATTTTTAGCTCGCCGTATACGAAGTAGGCGAGGTATTGGGAGAGAGAGGGGGAAAGTGGCGGTGTCGGTGTCGGTGTTGGTGTTGGTGTCGGTGTTGGTGTCCGGTTAGACTTTTATGTTTAGGCTGGACTTAGAAAGTTTTCTGGGTTGATCTTTGTTGTTTAGGCTGGACTTAGAATAATTTTGACTTCTTATTAGGCATGAGATGCAGTGTACATTGTATATACAGTCATACATACCAAATCACATACAGTATATTCCTTTATAGTATTTACTAATAGTTTTTGACATTATTTTATTTCAGAAGTACAATATCAAAATAACTGGCGGGGGAATCCCGCAGTACCGAACCCGTTAGTTTTTAATTTTGTGTCGCCTTAAATGAAGGACACCATTTTCTTAAATTTTATCAAATTCTCGTTGACCCTGAAGCGTTTGCACAACCATATCTGTGTCCACACATTTAACATACTATATTAATTAAAAGTGAGTTTGAATCAGTTTGTGAGCTCAGTCTTTACCCGTGCACATTATTATGGAGCATTACAGTATGAATGGGCACAGTTGTCATTGCATTCTTTTATTTGCATACAACTGTGAAGGTTTACCACAGTGCAAGTGTCTCATTGCATGCTTGAAAGGATAGATTTAGTCCTGCTATTGCACTGTTATTAGCTTTGTTTGTTCACATATCATCACACAAAGTTACACCAAGAACGTGCTCAAAATTGCACACCTATTGTTCCTAACTATACATAAAGATGTATTCATCAGATCTATACAATAGGATGTGTAGGCTTACTATTGAGAAAAAAATGTAATCTTTATTGGTAGTTATATAATATAGTTCCTCCTTCAATCCAACCTCAACATCACTAAATATAGAAATCATATTTCTTAATAAATTTATTATTTTAAATGATGTGCATTGTCAATCCTGAAGGGCTCGATCTTTTTGCGAAGCTGCATATATCTCTTATATGTGATACTAACCTATTAGGTAGGAGATGATGCAGTGTACATTGTAGGTTTATACTTGGTGTAAGAACGCACAAGACAAAGCCTACAATAGTCTGTCTGTGCTCAACAATGCGTCTAGACGTGACCCTTTTCAGCTGCACAAAAGCCTCAACAATGCGCTCTTACACCAAGTATCGACCTGTTACATATACACAAACACGTCAAATCAACTACAATATATTCCTTTTAGTAATTACTAATGGTTCAATGACGTTATTTCATTTCAGAAGTACAGTATTAAATATTAAGCCCTGGTGGTTTGGAATTGTGTGTCGCCTTTAATGAAGAACACCATTTCCTTCAATTTTGGTATCGAATCCCATTCCTCGTCATGATTTAACCTAAAGATTTTGCACGAACCATATTTGTCCAGGCATTTCACACTCACATTTCAGACCAAATTTCAATTGTACATGTATTCATAATGACATGTATAAGCTTACTTTTGGAAAAAAAGGTAATCTTTATTTCAAGTTTTATAATATAGTTCATCTTTCAATCCAACTTCAACATCACTGACAAAGAAGTCAGATTTTTTCATTGCAATATGTATTGTCATTGCCAGTGATGTGCAACCTGAAGGGCTCGATCTTTATGCGAAGCTTCATGTTATTGACAAAACCCAACCTATCCAGCAGTAATCACACATGGGACTGACCTATCCAAAAGTAATCTCACACTGGACTGTCCTATGCACCAGTAATCCGACGACACTAACCTATCCATCCTACATGCGATAAACTTATATACCAGTAATCCCACATGTGACTGATGTTATTGCCTGTACCAGATAATCTATTCCAGACATTATTGTCTGTACCACATCACCTATTCCAGACGTTATTGTTTGCTCTACATGTATGCATTCAATACTGCTTCACCTTCGGCGGATGACCCCGCAAGGCGAGCTGTTGGGGTTCTCAGAATGCTTGTTTCAACTTCCTGTTTGATTATTTTACCATGATTTTTGTTTCAAATGTATACATGCATGTATGTATTGAGTTCTTTACAAATGAAGTGAGAAACAATAAAATGCTGATTAGTTGAAAACACAAGATTACAATATATTATATATTTACACAGTGACACGATCCGCAACGATGTCCTCAATCACAAACAAACTCAAACAATGAAAATATAATTAACGAGTGAGCCAAGTGCCCAGATTGCCATCATTTTTTGAATCTACTGGACAACCGATCTTACGCTCAGCTATTTCCGTATTGGTGGAAGTCAGTTTTCGTAACTAAAGTGAGTTCTGGGGCCAAAGATGATATATTAGGATCTGCATAATTATTCTTCTTTCGTCAACAACATTTGTCTTACAAACAATTGTGATGAATCATAAGTGTTTGGAAGATTATCATTATATATCTGAACTATTGCTAAACGCGACATTGAATCTAATTTCTCTCTTTCTCCTGATTGACAAGACTGTATTTTTTTTCAACAAGGTACAAACACTATTGAATGTTGATCCCGACACTTGCTACATGCTTGTGATAATAGAGTTATATATTTTTTAAGTTGATGGAACTATTATCTGTGATTGTCATAGGTTCAAAAAAATATATCACAGCTTGTCAGTTCCCTTTCAGATAACAATGCTAATGGAAATAATGCCAACTGGCAGGATATTACCATGTATGATTATATACCCTGGTGCTGAACTATCGTT